>VYZW01025752.1:0-13741 GCA_013401315.1 Balaeniceps rex
TCTATGATTCTATGATTCTATGATTCTATGATTCTATTCATGGGTGTTGAAATGTAATCCTCATCCTTTTCTGCAAGCCATGTCCCTGGAGCATGAACTCAGGGAGGTTTGGATTTGAAGCATTCAGTGTTTTTGCTTCTCTGTGTGGATTTTTCCGGTGTCATGGGAAAATGGGGCCCTGGGTCTGTGGTCTAAATTATCTTGCAGTGACCCTAACGCAAACAAAAGTTGTTAGCACTGCCATTTTGTCCTGGCCTCTTGCCAGCACTATTCCTAAAGGCATTATTATCTGCCAAAAAAGAATATCATAAAAATGGAAAATAAGCAGATGACAGTAGGAAAGATAAGGGAGACAGAAAGGGCAAAGTCCTAAAGCAGCAGCTGTCCAATTGCCGGACTGGAGAACACATACGGCCCTTGTAGTAGTAACAGGTCAAAGAGTGTTGTTGGCCATCTTCATCTCCAGCTATGAAATGACACAGAAAAGAGAAAAATGTGTTGTGGGTACATCTTCCCCAGGTCAGAAATTGCTGTTGTTTCTGTGCGGGTGCTATGCTGCGGCAAGGGGAAGGGTAGAGAAGCCTGCGCTGTGTGAGCGAGCCGGAAAGTGTGGAAAAGGCAATTTCTCTGACTCCTCCAGGAGTCTCTCTTGTGAAGGAAAAAGCTTCCTTAGGCACCTTGTAACTAAACAGCATTGACAATAAGAGTGGCAGAGAGGTTCTGAGAAAGCATCTTAGAAGTATTTGGGTAGGTAGTAATTGCACAGGATGGGGCTAAAAATGATGATGTTCCCTGCCTGCAATGTCCCATTGCAACATCGCGTCGCAACAGCTGCCTGAGGGTCAGCACAGCCTATTAGCAAATATTATTAGTTTGCTTGGTCACCACTTTCAGAATCTGAAATCAGTTACCGTCATGTTAATGTAACCCAAAGAACAGTGGGCTGAAGCATCAGATCTGCTCAGCCCTCATTTCAGCATTCAGTAGTGTCATGATTTGTTTTCAAGAAACATCCTGTAGTTCTGTAGAAAGCGTGACCATTTTATTTTGTGCCTACCTGGAAACTGACTTCTCTGATAAAATAGCCAAAAAAAGAGGAATTTTTTCAAAAACCCATTCAAATTTGGGGTTCAGGCGTAAGGACAGTAGAATCACTTTAATGCTATTACACAAATAACAGCAGTTTTCTCGCTTCTGTAATGTGAATGCATTACCAAGACATTAAAAGCAATGTGTCCTGGTCTCTCTAAGTCAACTAAGATCCTTGGTTTAATTGCAAAATACAGGACAAGCTCGGCTTGCAGACCTCTAGCCTAGGTGAGGCAGACAGCAATGGGAATTGCATACATTTACTTGAAGGAAGAATTTGAAACTGTCTCTGAATTGGTGTGTGAATAACTTCCAACAGATACTCTAGTTAAAAATGTTTATGAATAAATAGCATTTCGGTTAAAGCACATGCATAAGCCACTTTTATTAAATAATGCTGAACACTTAATGAACTGGCAGTAGGCTGCAGTTTGGAAGCTCTTAATGAACCTTCTGTTCCTGACTCAGGCCTAGGATTCAATAAATGCTTTTTTTATGCCCAACCCAGTATTCTGAGCTGGGATGATTTTACAGCCCAGGATATATGCTCTTCTGAGGTTACAGACCACCCATGGCTTGTTTTTTCTTCTCATTTAAAAGCTGAAAATGTAACTAATTAAACAAATATTTCTGCTGTGTTAACTTCATGACAGCATTGTTTGCGAGGTGGATGCGTGGGTTTTATCCTATCCACAACCCTTTTCACGCCAAAAATAAGCAGCAGGAGAAGGGAACTGGAGCCCAATTTGCCTGTAAAGTTATCTCAGTGAAAGAATAAGCTACATAGATTAATTAGATCAGCGAGATGCTACTACCTATTAGAAAGGGCAAGTCTGTTTTATTTAACGTTTTCAGCCCTCTGAAATGAGAAATGGTCTGCATAAGAGCAACTGTTCAAGCTCCAACAGTTAACTACAAAAACTACGTGGGAGGTAGCTGTGCTCATAAAGTTTATCATCTCATCCATAACATCCGTGCCAGACTCTTCCTCATGTGTATTCCTTACGTCAGCCTTTTAATTAGGATTGTACACCAGCTAAGATAAGGGTTGGGAGAGGCGAGCAATTCAGTCTTGTCACTGAGAGAGATGCTGAAAATGTAACATATTCAGCTGTGTATGTCCCACTTGTCTTTTCTCAGGCATAGGCAGGCAAGACAGGCAGGCAAGATTAATGACAGGCAGGCTTTTGTGTCTCTTCTGACTATACCAGGATGGGAGAGAGTTTTGGGGAGATTGATTTTTTTTTTTCTTTTTTTTTTAGAAACCCTGCCAGGGAATAATTTGTTCAAATGAATAGGTCTATTCAGCTGCTGGAGTGCTTTGCTAATTGTGTTCGAAAGAATAAAAGCAAACCACAAGCTGCTTTCAGCAGCCGGAAAAAACGGGTTCACATGCCAGCTTATTAACAAGATGAATTCTATTAGTAAAACATATTTAGGATTTTCGCGACCAGCCCTTCACCCCTTGGAATTAATGAGAGTTTCTCCAATTTGTGTAAGAGCAGTGTTGAACTCTGGACTGCTAAATTTGGTGAATACAGCAGACACTTATTTTTGCTGAAGTTAATGCTTTCTCAGTGATAGGAAAGACTAGTGTCTTCCACGTTGGGGTCTTGGGCAAAACTACGGCATAATAGTATGTTATTTGCCATTAACAGATGTCATAAAAGACAGTAAAAGAAAGAAATTGTTATTCTCTCTTCCAGTGTATTTCTGTTTAGTTTTTCTAGTTTTTCTGAGCATATTTTTGAAGCTGTCTTAAACCGTGGAGGAGATAGTATAAAACTGTAGGTATATCTGAAAATAGTAACATCTGAACTCTTTGGGAATGTAAAAGTTTAGAGTTGATCTTCATATATATGCTGTATATTTTCCATAGCCCCATGTTTTTACTTGGGTTTCACAGATATTCACGTTCCACTTTACTAAACAGACACTCAGACGTTTACGGGCAAGGCACTCTCCCTTTGAAGTACTTGCTAGAAATACACCTTATTTTCCACTAATACAGTGTGAAAAACATGTCTTCCAGCAAAGTTCATAACCTGGTGTTTTTTTTAATGCATCTCCATGCCATTTGCGTTGCTAATGATCCAAAAGCTAATTTGTCCCATTGAGGTCTTGTTTTTATGTGAATTTGTAGGGTTTTTGATATTGGTATTAAATGGTCTGGCTCTGAGACATTTGAATGAAGGCAAGGAAGGACTGTATCTTACTTCACACAAAATGACACTTTACAAATGGAAGACCTTTGCTAACTGACTTTCTAGCAGCTAATACCTTCTATGAGCCATGTTCCCTGAGTAGCTTGTGGAACTAACACTCAGGTGAGTTTCGTTTTTAACTGAAAAAAAACTCAACTCGACAAGGCATGAAGCGGGAGGTTTGGGTGAGCCTGTCCCATGTCAGGATGCCATTGCAGCCAGCAGCAGGGTCCTGGGCAGGCAGCTGGAAGCTGTTTTGTGATGGGAGCAGTGTCCGTCCTTGCTGGATGGCCAGCGGGCTGCTCCAGCCTTAGTGCTGCAGGGGGTTCACCTGTGCTGGTAGCCTCAGGCTGCGGTAACATAGACTGGGTTAAGACTTCAGTGTTTGAATTCTGGGTGAGCCAAACAGTTTAATCGGAGATTTTGGACAGGAGGGTGGCAGGGGTTGGGGGGAAGGAGCCACATTTTTTCTTTAGGGGCATAAAGGAAGGACAATTCTTCAAGGCAGAAACGCGTATTCCTTGTTTGAGAGCTCCAGGGCAGAAGAGATGTTGCCTCCACAGGGGCAGATCCCACACTGACGTGGTTCAGGGAAGCTTTCCCATACTCACTTGAGCTATTGATAGGGTGAAAGCAATCCTGAATGGCAGCAGGGCAAGGTCGAACTTTATGACATTCAGGTGACAAGTCTTCCTGAAAAACAGTACAGGTGGCAATCAGTAACACCTCAAGTCTGTGATCTCTTGCTACGTTGGCACATTCATTTCTTATGGCTGAGTTCAGGGAGGTTAAGCAATGTGAACGTAGCTCTGAGAAAGACTCGCTCTCCAGACGGACAAATCTCTTAACAGGAGAACATGCCATCCCCATGTGAAGTCAGGTCACCCAGGTGTATCAGCCTTGGCAGAGCAAAGGCAGGCAGCAGGGTTCAGATGTGCTCTGCTGGGCGGTGAAAGAAGATGAGCGTACTGCTCTGCCAGCTCTGTTTTTTTTTTTTCAGTGGATATTTAGCAATTCTTCTAATGCAGAGGGGTTAATGTAGTCAGCCTGTGAGGATGGGCTGTGTGAATAAAGGCAGCGGTGTTCTTGTGCACGCAAGGAGCCATAGGAACCCACAGGAGGATACTCCCAACTTTCCTTCTCTCTTTAGTAGATTTTCTTTTTTCATTAGGAAGACTGAGACAAAAATCAAAAGGTTTAGTCCATTCCAAGAAGAACTAATATATCAAGGCGGATTGAAAAGACAAGGACTGTCTATGTCCCAGAGCAAATGAATAAGAGGGGCATGAGAAAGGGGCGCGGGACAATGGGAGGAGGGTAGGTGAGGAGCTCTGGGTGCCCCTTACTCGGCAGCGGGGAACAAGGCGACATTCAGTAGGCAGGAGGACATTTACATTTGATGGGACACAGGTTTGTACAACGCATCCAGTTAGCCCACCAGACTGCAGACTACAAAATACCTTAGAAAGCAAAATCAAGCAGGATCTCAGGGATCATACAGTCGATAAGGAAGCAAGAAGCTAAAAGGTTTTAGCCTTTTGGAGGGGATGTAAATCCTCACATTTTGAGGCGTTAACTACTGTGCTGCTGCTGGAGGGTGGGAGGACACGTTCCAGGTGTGTAGCTGGAACATTACTGCCTGCTGACAAGTAGGCATAAATATCTTTTGAGATAGCTGCTGTACCTCTCCTTTCCCGTGCTAGTCAGATCCTTGCAGGTGTGCCAGCGAAGGGATGGTTAATCAGCCAGCTGAACACCTTTCATCAGATATCCTGTATCTGAACGAAAATAACGAAAACAAGTCATTAATTTTTAACTTATTTGGAATGGAAACGTGATTAATAGCAGCCTGAGGGTTTGCATTAGTTCCGTGCCATTAAGGTTTACAAGTTCGTATGCCCATTTACCCTGGTATTTAATAAAAGGATCATTTGTCATGGCAACCTCAGCCTCAGGGGGGCTCTTCTGGCATCGATTTACTCGCAGCCCAGAGGTACCCCAGGTGTTGGCAGGTCACCCCTCTCCCCCAGCACCTGGGTTTCAGCTCCGGGGCACGCACACCCCGGGATGCCCTGCAGACAGGGCAGGGGAAGGGTGGAGTTCAGAGTCCCTGAAAGCAGGGATTTGATCCTGAATTTCTCTCCTGCTAGCACAGCAGTTGTAGCTCTGGGGCTTTTAGATGAAAGGGGCAGGGGATTTGAAAGGACTGACTCCCCGTGGGGTTTTTGTAAAGACTTGACTGCGTCTCCGTGCAGCGAGGAGTTTTGTTACCTGCCTGTGTGAGAGTAATGGGGTCGCATCCATCCCTCGTTCTCCACCTCCTCTGCTGGCAAGGGTGAGGCATTGTGCTGGTGCTTATGAATCCTGGTTTTGTGTGCCTAATATTTGCCCGGTACTGAATAAGGAGCTTAGATGACTAATCCCGGCTCCAAGCATACTTTTGAGCTAAGCACCACTTTTGGCTGTGCCTAAATCATTTGTGTTTATCCAGCCCTTAAGGCTGTATTTAAAGCAAATGCTCTGCTCGGTATCCTTTGCTAACCTGCTGCAAAGGAGAAATACGATGGTTCTTTCACAGTTTCTGAGCAGATGCTCATGACAACCCTGTGTGGCTTTTTATCCCATCAAAGGTTTCACCAACCCACCCTCATAGTATTTATTCACGGGGTAGCATAATACAGGTAAATTCAGTTTCAACATGTGAGTTTCCACAACAGTGATTTAGTGATTTTTCTCTGAATTTTACATGAGAAGTGAGGTGATCTTGAGAGTTTTTAGTACAGAAAATAAAATATTTCCGTGATTTTTGTGGTTTGGTGATAATGTTAGAAATCCAGAACCCAAAACAATTGCACATTGTGCAAGGGTAAACATTTAACAAAAAAATGTCCTTCCTGTTTGTCCTAGCTCTGCATTTATTTAAACCAGTTAGCTTATTTTAGCAAGTGGAACTGATTTTTTCAGATGAGTGGCTCTGTCATCCTGAAAACTGAAATATGTTCCTGCTTGAAAAACAAACTTGTGTGCTAACATTTAAAACTCGGTATCTAATGAAAGGACTGGTTTTTTTTTTTTTGGTTACTAGGTGTTTATCTGCAATTAAAATGTCCCAACAGTTGCATAATGCTAACTTAAAATGTAAGCATTCATTACAGCAGTATGACAGATTATCATCAGACTACCATTGGGGGTCTTTAGAAAAAACTATTTCAAACAAGCATGTTTTAATTTCTCTGTGTGTTCAGCTGAAAAGGATAACTTCTTTAATACCTCTCGTATTTCACCACTGTGACTAGAAGTATGATTTCTGAACATAGTTTTGTAACGTGAATGACCGTGTAGTTTGTTAGAAGGCAGGAAATCCTAAAAAAGTAGAATGGTTGATTTTTAAATGACAGCTATACCTCTTACAGTTAAGATCCCTTCAGTATTCAAGCAATGATAATATAGTGCTGTCTGCTAGAGCTCCTTTGCATTGGTCATTTGTCTGGAGTTAGAAATGTATTATGAACATGGGCAGGTGGATTTCATCTTATCTGCAGGAGCACGTTATTGGGTTCTTTGATTCTGTCCTTTTCCTTGATAGGTGGCCTGGAACCCTTTAGAGCTAAGTTACATAGGTGGATAGTGTGTGTGTAAAGTATACGTAAAGAAAAAATTACCCTAAATGATTATTGTGTAGGTAGTTCATTTCTGGTACAAAACAGTGCTGCTCCTTAGCTACATTGATTGCACTCCTTTGAGACCAATATTAGAATGTAATACAGGAACCAAAAGCACAGAGGGGTAAAATGGTACCAACTTGCAGAAGGAATCAGTTGAGTTCATTGGATAGAGCCAGGAATAAATCCCACGAAGGTTTGCAGGGGGGAGATTTGGTCCCAGAGGTGCTTCCTGTTCTTGGAGCAGGGCAGTTTTCAGCTCATCCCCCTCCTGCGCTGGCCGTGCTGTTGGAGGTCTGGAGGGGGGTCTGAGACCTGCTGATGCCAGGCTGGATTTGGTCCAGAGTTCATGCAAATCAGCAACAGTAAGAGCCCCTTGACGTGAGCTGACTGTGTGTAAGGCTCTAAATCTGCTGCGGTGGCGACTCCCGCGGCTGTGTTTAATGGAAGGAGCAGGTTTTGGCTGTATCTTGAAAGTTTTCTGCCTGGTCTGTTGGCAGCGGGCATTAGGGGTTTAAAGCTGTTTCCTAGATAATCATAGGAGAGGGTTGCAAGCAATAAACAAACAAAGAATGAGCAGCTCTCACAGGCAGCGGGGTGGAGGGGTTCCTCTGTGCCCTTGCATCTCAGTTGTCGCTGTGCCCTGTCATGTTCTAGCTGGTGTTTCACAGCGCAGCTCCCCTGCAGCCTGGGACTGAATAGGTTTCTGCTTCAATTCACTGTTGAGACAAAAGAGCAACTTGTGGCTGCCCCAGCTGGATGACAGTAAGTAAATCTACCAGTTTTTCAAGAACGGGGTATTAAGAAAAACAAGGAAGACAGCATGAAGAATGAGGAGATACAAGAGCAGAGGAGCTGGCTTTGTGGTTAGTTTTCTTTCCTTAGCAAGAAAATAACCGTCACTGACAAAATCCCTTAACTCCCTGAAATTGGCAGCTTTTTTTAAGTAAATCCCATGCATTGGTTGTTAATTTCTTTTTATTTTCTTTTTGTTAATTTATTTTATTTCAGTAGACCTTTTTGTGGGAAAAAGGGCTGGCTTCTGGTCCACATCTGGCTTTAAAGTGGATGGGAGTTTGTCGGTGGTGGTATTTCAGTCCCATTGGAGTAGGCATCCTCTTGTCTAGGTGGAGCAAGGGTAGCAATGGTTTAACATGCAAGCTGGGGTGCACATGAGCTTGTGTACCAGCTGGTCAGATGCATGGCTGAACAGTGCAGGCAGGCAAAGGCACGGTCTCACCCTGAAGGAAAAGAGCTTAGCTGCAGCAGACCGTCTTTGTGTCCAAATCAAACAAAAAGTGCAGTAAAAGTGGGATCGTTCTATACATATTGTCTCTCAAATGGCACTTGCAGGCTCTTTCATGATGGAGGTGGGCGGCTGATGGGCTGTGACTGCTGCTTGCTCCCCAGACGTAATCATTGCCCTGGTTTTTCTACCTACACCTTCTCTCTCAACTTGCACTTCAACTGCAAAGTCCTCACGCTGTGGCCACATGGCCTGGTGTGCAGAGTGCTTAGGCGGAGGCACATATCTCTATCTCTTCTGCGCTCAGCTTTACCGCTGTACCGATAAATACCGGCAAGGAGATGGAGACAAGCAGGCAGCCTTGTTGGAAAAAGCCTCCTTAAAGTTAAAGAGAAGTGGTGTCTTGTTTGACTGCAGTGCTCAATTTTTAAGCTATAATTTTAAAGCAGAGTATAAGCCTCAGTTTGCAGAATTCACATAATAAAGTCACATGCTCCCCTGTAAGAAAAGTCTCGTATGGATTTCCACGTAGACACTGTCTCCCTGTGAAAGATGAAATTGATGCAGCAGTATTTTAATAGATCTCTTAAATATGCACAAGGCTTTATTTTTATATGACATCTCCTTACGCTGGGGAATGCTCATCCTCTTTTTCTAAGGAGAGATGTGAGTTCCAGCGCCAGATAACAAATGAGAGTTGGGGCAGTTATCTGTCATTTAGAAAACCAAGTCCTGAGCTCTGGCCTCATGTGTTCTTGAGAAGGTGCCATCTTACGTATTTAGGTATTTATAGAGAGTTGATATCAGTGAATACAGTGAGAGGCTGTCCTTGGCTACAGCTGCATTTCCCAGAATTTGGCATAACGCCATATGTTCTTTTTCAGTTGTGAATTAAATATTGAGGAAATAGCCTTCTCTGGAGAAGGCATGTGTTTCTATTATTTTTCTCTTTCCCTTCCTGTTTCTTTGAACCAGTAAGGTCCAACTCCGTTAGGGAAGCGGTCTGGTTGCCCAGGTGAACAGGCTGTATTTTTAGTATTAGGCCTCTAAACGTACGGCTTTGATTAACTGTTTTACAGCTTTATCCTCCTTTCCAGTTGCTGGGCTGGTTTCACAGTGATGTGATCTCTGTGGGAACAGGTCAGGTCATGTATCCGTGTCTGTAGGCACCCCAAGACATGCTGTTTATGACAGTTGGCTATGGGCGAATCCCCTGTGGCTTTGCCTTTGTTATACTTCGGAGTCCTTGAGATCCCAGTCCAGATGCATGGGAGTAGCTGTTTTCCACAGGTGAGATTTAGGAACTCTGCGCGTTTCTGTTGCATAGTGGCAGTAAGAAGTCACATGGGGACCTGAGAAGCTGGACGGCGAGCTAATGAGAGCTGTGCAGTCATGTTACGATGGTAACAGCCAGGGTGATATGTGGTAGTGTTAGTGGCAGTAGGACTAAGAAGTTACTGCAAAGCTGAAACTGGATTACTGGTTTGAAATGCACTTTGCGTATTTGCAGGTAATGCTCAGATGTGAGGATATTCTTCCCTCTACTTCAGATTCTCAATCCACATCTCACTTTCATCCAGAGTTGATGGTAATGATTCCAGTGATTCTCAGCCTGCATCTCACTGCCATCAACTTACTGAGTTTATGCAAACTGAAAATTTAACAGAAAATCAGTTTGTAACAAACATAGTTTATCTTTAAAAAAAAGATAATTCTTGGAACCGAATCATCTGTATTTGCCTACCGTCTACTGTAAGGGGATCATGAGCACCGTATTCTGGGTTTGTGCAGCTCAGACCAAGAACGTAGCAACTCATCAAGGAACCGCTGAGGGCCCCTGGGCATCCCAGGAACATAAAGGAGTACTTGTAACAAGGCAACAGCAGTGGCGATGTCTTGAATGGGAACGTGTGACATCAGCAAATGGTATCAAAGAGAAAAGTCCCTGCTCCAAAATTAAGTGAAGAGTATGTTGCTGGTTAGTGAGTCAATCCACAGAAGACAACCAAGGATACATGTCCAGAAATGCATGTAAAAAAGTTAGCTACATCAGGGCTTCTTGGAAAAGCTCATAACGGAAGGACTGTAATTAATGAAGGCTTGGTGAAGAAGGATTAAAACCAGAGAACTGAGAGTTAAATTAGAACTGCTTAGAAAAAGGCTATTTTATGGAGATACATTGAAACAGAACGCGACAGTAGAAAAACAACTACCTAAACTGTAAGATGTGTTGCCATGCTGCAGAAGTCCACAGTCATGAAAGCGATGAAGCAGCTTGGCATGAGGTTAGCTTGAAGTACACCATAGAGTATATATACTTGAAAGATAGTTGCCATATTTTACTTTGTTGCCATATTTTTACTGTCATTTTATAGTATAACACAGTATTGCTGAAATTCATGAGGGTTCGTTTGCAGTATTCATAATCCTGAGGTTAGATGAGCTTCGTGTGATTGTAGCATCAAGCTTCTATACTTGATTGCTTAAAGTTTCACCCTTGTGGAGTAATCCAAAAGACAGTGAAATATCAGTGGACTTTCAGTGGANTGCTGTAATTGCTGTGATTCAGAGCTGGGCAGTTCCATATGGAAAATAATAAGCTTACTTAATAGTCATTGGGCAGGATATGGAAAGTTATGGGTCCTGCATAGCTGTAGCTTGGCCGTCTTCCACATCAGTAGTATTTTGCATTGCTGTGTATGCTGTTAACACCTTGGTATATATGAATAGTGTGGTCACACTATAGCTGCTTGGGGAACTATAACTTTGAACTGTGTAAAATTTATTCATGTGATTTCCATGGAGAGGTTTTTTTTTCTGATGGACGATGGTTAATTAGAGTAGAAAAGTAGGAAAATAAAAGGCACAAATGTAGCCTTATCTCATCCAGCTATGAAGCTAGTTTACCTGCTCTTTAGTTATATGGTACCTTGAATGGGATGTGAAAGTAATACGGAAGATATCTCAGCAGAGGGGTTTCCACATATTTATATTGCAGCCTCCAAAGATGTTCAGCAAACCTGGCAGCTTCTGTGCTGCCACTCACACTGCTGATGACACACGTTGGGGGGTGGCTCTGCTGTGCAGTACGGGTCAGGGACAGCAACATTTTGGTAGATCTGATGTGCAAATTATGATCACAGCATTTGGAGCTCAGCTTGCACCTGTAATTAAAAAACCGGCATAAATCAAAGTGGAAAATACTATAATAAAAAAATTTCTGCTTTTTATTAGAGCTCAACTAAAAGAACTGTTAATTACCTGCAAGATTAGTGGATCTTTAATAGCTTTTATAATCTGTTTAGTTTTGTCCTGAGGGCTGTCTAATGTTGAACCACACATTATTAATTACCATGGCGACCTTCAAGCAACCTGTGAAGACATTTTCACGTTTAATCTGGTCCCTGTTTGACACATTAATGGAACATATAGAATTATAGAATCATTTGGTTGGAAAAGACCTTTAAGATCATCGAGTCCAACCGTACCTGTCCACTACTAAACCATGTCCCTAAGCACCTCATCTGCCCGTCTTTTAAATACCTCCAGGGATGGGGACTCCACCACTTCCCTGGGCAGCCTGTTCCAATACTTGACAACCCTTTCCGTGAAGTTGTTTTTCCTAATATCTAATCTAAACCTCCCCTAGCCCTTTTTAACACTTTTCCTGCAGCAAAGGAAGGATGGGGTTTTTTTGTAAGTATTATTTATTCTTACTGTCAGGTATTCCAGAATTCAAATAAACACAGACCAAAAAGTATAAGAATTGTTCAGGAAAATTTGGTGTCAGTCTGTTTCATCATTTCTGATAGGACTGAATGTAGAACAGAAGCTNGGAACTCTGCGCGTTTCTGTTGCATAGTGGCAGTAAGAAGTCACATGGGGACCTGAGAAGCTGGACGGCGAGCTAATGAGAGCTGTGCAGTCATGTTACGATGGTAACAGCCAGGGTGATATGTGGTAGTGTTAGTGGCAGTAGGACTAAGAAGTTACTGCAAAGCTGAAACTGGATTACTGGTTTGAAATGCACTTTGCGTATTTGCAGGTAATGCTCAGATGTGAGGATATTCTTCCCTCTACTTCAGATTCTCAATCCACATCTCACTTTCATCCAGAGTTGATGGTAATGATTCCAGTGATTCTCAGCCTGCATCTCACTGCCATCAACTTACTGAGTTTATGCAAACTGAAAATTTAACAGAAAATCAGTTTGTAACAAACATAGTTTATCTTTAAAAAAAAGATAATTCTTGGAACCGAATCATCTGTATTTGCCTACCGTCTACTGTAAGGGGATCATGAGCACCGTATTCTGGGTTTGTGCAGCTCAGACCAAGAACGTAGCAACTCATCAAGGAACCGCTGAGGGCCCCTGGGCATCCCAGGAACATAAAGGAGTACTTGTAACAAGGCAACAGCAGTGGCGATGTCTTGAATGGGAACGTGTGACATCAGCAAATGGTATCAAAGAGAAAAGTCCCTGCTCCAAAATTAAGTGAAGAGTATGTTGCTGGTTAGTGAGTCAATCCACAGAAGACAACCAAGGATACATGTCCAGAAATGCATGTAAAAAAGTTAGCTACATCAGGGCTTCTTGGAAAAGCTCATAACGGAAGGACTGTAATTAATGAAGGCTTGGTGAAGAAGGATTAAAACCAGAGAACTGAGAGTTAAATTAGAACTGCTTAGAAAAAGGCTATTTTATGGAGATACATTGAAACAGAACGCGACAGTAGAAAAACAACTACCTAAACTGTAAGATGTGTTGCCATGCTGCAGAAGTCCACAGTCATGAAAGCGATGAAGCAGCTTGGCATGAGGTTAGCTTGAAGTACACCATAGAGTATATATACTTGAAAGATAGTTGCCATATTTTACTTTGTTGCCATATTTTTACTGTCATTTTATAGTATAACACAGTATTGCTGAAATTCATGAGGGTTCGTTTGCAGTATTCATAATCCTGAGGTTAGATGAGCTTCGTGTGATTGTAGCATCAAGCTTCTATACTTGATTGCTTAAAGTTTCACCCTTGTGGAGTAATCCAAAAGACAGTGAAATATCAGTGGACTTTCAGTGGACGTTAGCTCACCTGAGCATCATGACAAGTATGTAAATGGGTAAGATTTATGCAAAAAGTCTGAGTATGCCCTGTGCAATCCCCCAGGGTCCTCACTGGTTTTCGCTGGGACTGTAGTTTGACAACTTGAAAATTACTGCAGATGTACTGGGAAGTAGATGCAGACACCCAGTTTGGGGAATGTTAGCTGTTTGCTTTTGTAGTAGAGAAAAAATAACGATGATCCTTCCCACCTAGCATTGAAGTGGTAGGAATTGCTGTAATTGCTGTGATTCAGAGCTGGGCAGTTCCATATGGAAAATAATAAGCTTACTTAATAGTCATTGGGCAGGATATGGAAAGTTATGGGTCCTGCATAGCTGTAGCTTGGCCGTCTTCCACATCAGTAGTATTTTGCATTGCTGTGTATGCTGTTAACACCTTGGTATATATGAATAGTGTGGTCACACTATAGCTGCTT
>VYZW01025789.1:1496-11520 GCA_013401315.1 Balaeniceps rex
AGACTCCATTTGAACCTGACTGTTGGTTCTTAAAATTTGAAACCCAAACTTGAAAATGTATGGGTGGCAGTCATGAAATACCGAGAAAACTTCGTAACTTGTTTTGTTGCTGGGTGTCTCTTATTGTAGCTAGTGCAGATTTCAGATAGCGGGTTTATAAATCCTAACTAGGGTCAACATCCTTAATTCAAAACTGAAATAAAAAATATCCAAAGAAGAATGGCAAAAAAATTGTAATCTGGGAGAACAATCTTAGGTTTTTTACTATCTTATTAAGATGATGTGGCTGAACAATCTGGTAGAATGCAATGGATTTGTTTCCATGTAAATACTGAAATCTCTTATTGCACTGTATGAAAAGTTTACAAATATCTTAAACAACCATTTTGTTTCCTCAAACAGGAAAAATGACTGTTTATCTACGAATCTATGTATAGCTCTTGCATTTATTTGGAAATACTAGTTCTACAGGTGAGGTGCTATTTACCTGATAGTATTTTTTTCAAATTATCATTATGAAGAGAAAAATTATGGGGCTTAAATCTTAGATTTCTGTGTCTTTAATAGAGAAGACATTAACAGATAAATGAAATACTTTTTTTTCCTAAAATTTTGTTTTAATACATCACAGCCCATTGTTAGTGAGTTTTGAAAAGCAGCAGAATGGAACAGCTATTTATTATCAGTACTAGTTTTGAAAGGATTCACTATAAAAAAAAGTTAAGCATTAACATCAGTAAGTCTTGCTGTTGAAACAAAGTAAACTCAGTTGGCTTATTCTGTAACTTTGTTTATATAACCATTTTGGTGCTGTAATATAGTTCACAGCTGCGCAAATAATGATGTTCATAAATACAAGTCAGTTCATTCTTCATTCAGCCTGCACTAAATTTTTCATTTCTATTTCATGAGGAACATGGATGCATGAGAACATAAAGGCTCTCCTCTGTTCATATGATTGTTAAAAAAGGAAAAGATGCCTTTCCTGATTCCACTTGTAATTACATAATCATCCTACCACAAATAATTTATACTTCAGTTGTGACACATGCTATCAAGCATGGAACAAAACTTGCCACAAGATTGCAAGTTGTCTTAAGCTGACAGTACTTCTACAGTAAGGGGGAAAAAATCCAGTACTGTAGTTTTTTCTTCTTTCCTCCCTTCAAAAGAATTCTTTTTAGCACTATGTGAAATAATTATAATTGCCATTCTTTTCATCAGAAGTGTTCTGAAGTAAATTGGAGATGAAGTAACCTAAATATAACACTTTGGACTATGATGATCTCTGTTCTAGAGGCCTGACAGTAAGTCATGTAACACATGGATGATTTTACAGTTTCATGTCTAGTGACTCCAGATGGTATGTCTGTACTCCAGTGGTGTGCTAAGTGTGAATCATCACAATCAAGATCAACATACAGCTGAGTAGTATTCTTGTTTTTCTGGTCATAGTTATTTACATCCACTTTTTAGACCCTTTTCACAGAATAACTCTGAACTGGCGTGATGAGAATTTGCCAGTATTTTTTTTCTTCAACTGTCCTGAAGCTATCAGCAAACACTATCCTTTTTTGTGGTTCCTGTAAGCTTGCTTCCACATAGGTGATATTCCTATCTCTGGGCTTTCAGCGTATTCCTTCAGAGACACACTTGTGCACTTGCATACATATACACACAGTGTCAAAGAGTAACACCTGGGACTTTGTAAGGAAGCTTGCAAAGGAATATGATCTGCATTAATGTTACTCTGTCAAGATCAGTTCCACAATGCTTCATCAATCTTAATAAGCAAACCAAACAAAAAAAATTACTGTTCACTGATAGTGGAGGTTTTAATCTGGACTCGGATTTCTAACTGAACCTATTTCCTTCATGGCTGAGAATGTGCTTGTATAACTGCCAGCACCAAAATCGTTTCCCTAATGTGGGAAAATGTAGATCCATGACTGACACAAGACTTAGTTGGCCAGAACATATGTATTATCTTACCTAAGAAGTAAAATTTAACTTTTCAAATAAAAAAGTGCCTTGTTTTTGTGATTTATCTTGAAACTGTGCTTAGTACAGATATCACTGCATTTCTTTGATTGTTAATTTTTTCACAGCAGAGTAATTTTCCAGTCATGGGCTTTTCTTTCATCAGTATCTTGTAGTGAAGGTCATTTTGATTTTGGCAGTGGTGCTCCAGACTCAAACGAAAACCTGCAGTGTATATGGTTTTGGTGTGGAGCAAGCTCTGGAACATCTTGTTGCTATGAAAGTTGCTTCTAAGGAGAGTTATTATCAATGAAAGAGGTTACGCATTCAAATGCAAATTTAACTTCCATAAGCATTGAGTACCTAGGCTGACTTGAAAACCAGAAAATCATGACCTGTTTTATTTTGGATGATCTGGTTTTTTTGTGCCCTGTTTTAAGGCATATATGAAACGCAGTGGGGTAGATAGAAAGTTTTGAAAATTTCAAACTGCACAGGCTGCTGAGATGATTCATTCTGTAGCAACGCCACTATTTGCCTTCCTAAGAAATCTCCACAATTCTGTTAAGAGGCAATACATATCTGGCTAGTCTGAACACCTTCAGGAGATTTACACAACTTTCACTACCTTTCTTGATTCAAAACATAGAAGAGAAGCCCTTGTTGAGCTCTGAGAATAGATGAGGCTGCAGATTTGACCCGTTACAGTCATTGCTCTCTTAATAATGATAGTGTAGGAGTGCAGAAAATACTGTGATTTACTGTGGAGTACCTGGAGTATCCTACAGCCCTCTTTTCATGATTCTCTGTAGTGCTAGGTACAGCTGCTTTGGACTGGCAAAATAGAATGGGTTAGGGCTCTCATTGTTCTATGAGCAAGAGAACAGGCTTCAGTACATACAGCAAGTAGCTGTTTTTAAAAGATAAGTGTTAATTCAAGAGTGACTTTATTGAACTTCAATTTCTGGACATGTATTTGCTTGCAACCTGGATAGTGGCTTTTAGTATTGATATTTTCTCTCTCATCAGTTAAATAACAGGTTAGTTAATCAAGACTGTGTTAAAGAATCTCAGATATAACATTGTCACTGAGAAAACAGTGAGCTGAATTCTCAGCCTCTCATTTCTTCTGACATGAAATAGCTTTCCAGACACTGCCCGTTGCTTTGATTTGCCATCCCAGCATCTTCCTTTTAGGAACAGAGAAACTAGTGGAGAAAGGCAGGTTTATCTATGAGGAGTAAGTGGCAAATGTGTTAATTTATTCTCATAAAGTTTTTCTGAAAGCTTACAAAATCACTTCTACTGCATCAAGAGATGGAAATGTTCTGTATGGTCTCTATAAACATTAAAGGATAGCAAAACTCAAATAATGAGGTCAAATCACATGACACAACACAAACTACCATATGGATATTTGAAACAAGTAGGAAAAGCCTACACTAACATCCTTGTTTAGCAGAATACATGCTAAGTCCAAGTATTTATCACTTCTCAGCTTTTCATGTTACACCCTTGTTTTCACCATGACA
Organism: Balaeniceps rex; assembly: GCA_013401315.1. Classification (NCBI taxonomy): domain Eukaryota; kingdom Metazoa; phylum Chordata; class Aves; order Pelecaniformes; family Balaenicipitidae; genus Balaeniceps; species Balaeniceps rex. The sequence continues at coordinate 5,009 of VYZW01025789.1, forward strand.
GCTGATCTGGATCAGCTGCTGTAGAGTGCAGGCTAGCCGTGGTTCACTGGCCTACATCTGAACTGTGGACCCGGGAGTGCTTCCCAGTTTCAGGTCCATGTGCTCAGCTGCTCTGCACCTCCTTGAGTGCTCACTGCAGCCAGACGAGGGTGTGCTCCAGGTCCCCAGGCTTGGCAAATTTTCCTGGGCTGGAGACATAATCCATAGGGCTCCTGGGTAAATATAAATAAATCCTCCTGACCACGAAAGAACTCATCATAATTCTTCATGTTAAAAAGGCTAAATCCTCTTTGATGAACTTGTTTATTCTGTCTTCCCATTTTTTGTTTTCCCAGAGGAAACCTCCATGATACCATAGCATCTGTTAAGGAACAAACTTAGCAGTCATAAATCTCTTTTGACAGCCAGCCAGTACCAATTAACCGATTAAACTAAAATTAGTATATTCATCCTCAGGCTTCTCAGGTAGAAGTTATCTCAGTTTAGCTTAAAGAATAGTTTAATTACAATATTTAATATGAGGAAAAAATCTCTGTGGCTGTGTCCATGTCTGTGTGTCTCTCTCTTTGTGTGTATTCCATGGAGTAAGAAGCACCTTATACAAACAAAAAAAATAAAACCCAACAACATCGAAAGATATAATTTCTATTTCCATTATTGGTTGATTTAGGAAGTGGTTCTGTTATTTTGATTATTAAATTTAGTAACTGTACTTTAAATTAACGTTACTATTTTGACTCTTCAGAGAGAACTATGCTTAGTCCAAAAGACTAGTGTCCTGGTTTCAGCTGGGTTAGAGTTACTTTTCTTCCTAGTAGCTGGCATAGTGCTGTGTTTTGGATTTAGTAGGAGAAGAATGCTGATAACACACTGATGTTTTAGTTGTTGCTAAGCAGTGCTTAGGCTAGTCAAGGACTTTCTTTTTCAGCTTCCCATGCTCTGCCACGTGCACGAGAAACTGGGAGGGGGCACAGCCCAAGATAGTTGATCCAAACTGACCAAAGGGCTATTCCATACCATATGACGTCATGCTCAGTATATAAACTGAGGGGAGTTAGCCGGGGGGCAGCGATCGCTGCNACAAGGAGGGTGAGCGAGCGGCTGCGTGGTGCTTAGTTGCCGACTGGGGCTAAACCACGACAACTATGTGCACATATTGGTGTAACACAGCTTTCTGTGAAATTGTGTATAGGTGATTTAAAAACAGCATAGTTTATAGATGTTTTTCGGTTGGCATCACAAAAGGTGCAAAACTGGCAACTATAAAGAAGCCAAAGATTTTCTTTTTATAAGTAAAAGGAAAAAAAAAAACCTTTAATTTACTTTAAATATTTTGGATTTGGACAATGTATTTTGATAACTCAGGTTGTTTACTCAATTAGGGTAGCTATCTGTTTTCTGATTCAATTTGAAGTAGTTGGAACCTATTTACAGATTTAAATCTGAATTTTTAGCCCAAGATTTCTTCAGTCCACAGAAATTTATGCAGCTGGGTGGGAGACAGTCCAGTTTAGTTCTTACCAATCAATAGTAACTGTGCTATTTTGGTTTCACATGGAAGCTCTCGTAAAATCATTAGACAATGTGTTTATAACAGGGCATTGGTGAATTACACAGAGGGATTTTATAAGCGCTATTGCCTTCTTAAAAATGCATTCTTTTAAGATGGCAGCAAATAATTACATATATTGACTGCTCCTGCTGTTGGGTTTGTTAACATATTATTTTATACTCTTGGAGATTTGTGAAAATTATGCCCAAAATTTAGTTCGTGTGTATTCCTGAGTAAAGTACAACACTACTCTCAGTTCTTAGTAAGGATTTATATTTACCAGCATCACATAATTTTATCAGCAAAACTAAGTCTGAAATCAATCCTTAAGAGCTGAACTGCCTGGAAAACAACTCTGAGAGTTGTTATGGAGCTGGACATTAAGGACATTCAGGAGAAGACAGTCTGATTCTCAAATTCTGAATGAGAAAGAAGCAGGTACAGTTCTTTCTCCTGTGGAAATTATGCCAGCGGGTAGGAAAATCAGGTGAACCTGAGGTATTCCTTTATTAATTAGAGCAAGTAAACACCACTTTGGACTCCAGAATACCCCTGAATCTAAAAGTGATATCTTGCACTTCAGTACTGAAGTAAGCCTTTTGTCTAGACTTCTCTGCAACATTTATTTTAAAACAAAGGATTGGGAGAGAAAAATAACTTTATACCTAGCAAAAACACACTAAATTTAACAACAAACAGCATGTAAAAGACTGCATGTTTTCGCTCTAGATGTTATATATTACATAATCAAGAATACCTGGATGTTTTTTTAACTTTGAGTTTTTAGCAGAACTGGTGGGGAAATGTAACCCAAGGTAGCACATTGAAATTCAGTCTGGCTGGAATTTATGGTGTTTTGATTCCTGAAAGACTAAATAGCCAAATATGGGAAGCCTGTAGTTTCACTTGTATAAACTAGGAAGTTTTGTCACCTAAATATATTTTCTTACTGATATTAGTAACTTGTCATCTACTCAAATGATAGAGGTTTAGGAGTTAAGGGACTGTGGTGGCCTGACTTTAGCTGACTGCCAGACCCCCACCCAGCTGCTCTCTCATTCCCCTGCCTCAACAGGACAGGGGGAGAAAATAAGAGGAAAAAGCTTGTGGGTCAAGATAAAGACAAGGAGATCACTTACAAGTTACTGTCATGGGCAAAACAGACTTCACTTGAAGAAAATTAACTTACTTTGCTGGCAATTAAAATGGAGTTGGATGATGAGAAACAAAGACAAAAAACTAAAACACCTTCCTCCTCCTTCCCTTCTGCCCAGCCTCAACTTCACTCCTTCATTCCCTACTTCTCCACCTTATCCATGGTACAGGTGGATGGGGAATGCAGTTTGGGGTCAGTCCGTAATATCTCCTCTCTGTTGCTCCTTCCTCCTCATGCTTTGCCCCTGCTCCAGTTTTGGTCCTTTACACGAGCTGTGGTTCTTCAGGATAAACCTGCTCCTGAGTGGGTCCTCCACTGGCTCAGAGATGGGTCTCTGCTCTCCACAGGCTGTGAGGGAATCTCTGCTTCAGCACCTGTAACACCTCTTCTGCCCCCCTCTCTGACATTGGTGTCCCCAGGGTTGTTTCTTGCGCTTTTCCCCCCTTGCTCCTCTCTCTAATGTGCAGTGGTTTTGCCCTTTCTTAAATATGTTTCCATAGAGGCACCACCACCTCAGCTGAGGGGCTCAGCTGTGCCCTGTGGTGGGTCTGTTGGAGCTGGCAGGAACCAGCTGTGTCTGGCACAGGGGCAGCCCCTGCCTCTCCTTGCAGAGGCCACCCCTGCAATCCCCCACTGCCAGTACAGGGACTAAGCATGTGTATGGATATTGAGAACTCAGATTCCCAAATTTTCAAAGTCTCTCTGCTCTTCACTTTCTTCTCTTCTCCATCTCCCTCTTTAAAAGGGACAACCTAAACCAGATTTACACAGCCAGTCTGCACAGCACAGTATAAGGACTGAGATGAAGTAGGGAACAAGTACTAGAAGGAAACCATAAACACATCAGACGGAAAGAGAGTTTAGAAGATAGAAGCCCATAGCGAACACATAACTCAGACACAGTATAGCACATGGAAGAGTTTAGGTGCCAGGTGTGGCACTGCCATTACTAGTTCCATGTGAGTCATTGGGCTGTGTTGTGTCTCTGAAGTGTATTAATAACATGATACTTATATTGTGCTTATTGCTCCCATTGGTTATTCCTCTGTCCTTGTCAATCTTATAGTCAACCCAGTTGAGCTATGGGAAGTGGTACCATGCATAGCTTTATTCATACATAGTAAAGGGCATCATAAGGGAACTGAAAGGGTCACCAACAAAGAGAATTCACTGTCTGGATCTGTGGATGTTATTGCCCACCAGAGGTCACTTTTGCAACCCTAGAGGTAATAGTTATCTCCATAAACATAGAACTCTGATCTATATGTGTTTCACTATGCTTTGTATGTAAGTTCTCTGACCCATGTGTTCTTTAGCTTCCTTCAGTCACTCTCTGCTGAGAATACTGAAACATTACTAGCCATCTTGAAAAAATATGTTGTATGGTTTCTGAATGTTATACTGAAATTTTATATTTTTGTAAGGTTGGCACATTTTCTTTTCCTTAAAGAGAGAGCACATTTTAAAAATTTATTTTCATATAACTTTCATTTAGTTTTTCATTTAATGCTCTGTGTTACACTGTATGTTGTTAACAGGAATCTATCAGCAACTTTTTCACAGTCTGCACTAAACAGTCAAAAAAACTTTCTGTAACCTAAATTATGTGCTAATCAAGAAGGTTCCTGCACTTTGACTTCTAAATTAAATTTACAAGGAAGACCATTTAACACTGCTAAATCCTGACTTTTTTGAAAGGAGGTTATCTCTTTCAAAGAGGAACTAACCTTTAACTAACACACTCCATTCTGCTTATCCTCTTTCTACCCTGGAGAAGGGATACCTCATTCACCCTGGCTGAGACTGGGATAATTCTCTTTTGTGCAGGTTCCTTTGCAACTGAAGCTGTTCATCTGTGAAATGTTAATCTCTTCCCTGTCAGCTTCTGAATGCCAGCTAACCACACAAAGGGGGATCTCAGCAACATTGTCTTAGCCTGTTTATAGACTCTAAAAGACAGCCTTGAAATAGGTCATACACAGGCTAAATCCTTTGTTGTAATTGTTGCCCTCATGGAGAAAAACATTTTAATTTGGTATTAAAGTCCAGTTTAATTTAGTCTTCATTTATCTAAGGATTTCTGTAGCTTCATGTCTTTGTTTTTTTTTTTTTTGGTTTTTTTTTTGCTTTTACAGGGTACCTCTACATTACATTACATTTGGGCTAGTAAAATTGTGTGAAGAATTAGACTATTGCTGTAGTATTTTACTCCACAATTCTGAGACTATTGTTTTTACAGAGTCACAGATTTGAAGTTTTAAATAGTTGGAGTTCAGGTGCATAAACCAAGTAGTGTTCACAATTTCTCTTAAAGCCTAGCAGGTATTTGGCATGGCAGGAGTGATGGAACATACATGAGTGTTTGGGCATTGTGCTCCCAGATGTTGCCATCTGTTAGCAACAGCAGCTGCTTAAAAAGGGGGCGGCAGAGAGTTCGCTGGAATTAGTGGAAGCAATATCATGAACAGAGTGCTTTGGCTTGCTTTCCCTTGTGTGCATAATGGAGTGAAATAGATGGCTACGTAGATTGATTTAAATCCCAGAAGAGTGTCTGAAGCGAAGACGCTCATCTGAACTGCTTGTCTGGCTGAGAGGAAGAGGTGATCTCTGAGTGGTACTTGAAGCCCTTTCTCTCAGTATTATAGTTACACAGAGCATTTATCAACTAAATCTGCCTTCATTGCTGTCAAAATTAGCATGCTTGCTCATGCTTCTGAAATTCTCCATGCTCTCCCTCAGGGAAAGGAGATAGAATTACATGATATGTGTAAACAGGGATTAATTTAATCTTCAGCCAAACCCACACATTGCCGTGCAACTGAAGTTTGCATAGGATTATGAAAGCAATATAATTAGATACAGTTAGACATCTTGCTTTTTGAAGCTACTTACATTTCTAGGGTTTTTTTAAAAAGATTAATTCATTATGTCTCCTGATTCAACATTAAAAAGAGATTAAGAAAGAAATCAAGTTTGCATTATATTGCATATACAATGGGTAGAAAAGTTGCTTGGCATCTAGGAAAAAGAGAAGATGTGATGTGATTCTAAAAGACACCTCAATCCCCTCTGCAAAATGGCAGTTGTCTTGCCTAGGGACATATGTTGAAACAATGTTCATAACTTGGGACATCTTGCTCATTTTGATTCCCAGCACAGTTCATCACTTGATTGAGTGACATTTATTCTGCAACAGCATATGAACTGCAGAATGAAGGAATGAAAAAAATCCAAAACAAAATAATTCCTTGCACTCCCTGCCAAAACAAAAAAGCCAAACATACCCTTCACATGTTACAAGAGGCTGAAAAAAAAAAATAGGGTATCATATGTGATATCCTGTTATACTTTAGACTATTATATGTAAGTCATTTTCATCTTAATTTTAAGCTATGTTTTTTTTAAGAGAAAAGAGTAGAGTACTTCTGTTTTGATACAGTTTTGACTTACAATTATCAGAAATTTTAAACAAAGGAGTGTCATTTATCTTACCTCCAAATACCTAAAATCCTTCAGAATTCAGACACAAGTATGATATTTCCATGATATCTAAATTGCTGAAAACGTCAAATATAAAAAAGAAAAGAAAGTCCAGCCTATTATACTCTAGTCTTGGACTCAGGAAAAAAAGTCATTTTTTAAAAACTGTAGAACCATTATATCTTCTTCTAGAATAGTATGTGTGTTATTAGCAAAGGAAACTAAGATGAGTTTTCTTGAAACTTCTTGTGAAAACTTCATCAAATATTTTGATTCTCTATGTGTTTCCACAGTACCTACAGTATTAATACTGTCTCCTGAAAC
>VYZW01025793.1:0-38647 GCA_013401315.1 Balaeniceps rex
AAAAACTCTATCATTTCATGATCACTGTGCCCAAGATGGAATAAGACCATTATGGCCCATGAAATGCAGCCTCGTAGCCACTTTTGAAGCTTCTGTTTTGCTTTCCGCTCAGACTACAGAAAGTATTACAAGACTGTATCTGTTCTAGCTGGCCAAGACAGGCTTTTACAGCAATATCAAAAAGGTAGCAAACAAAGAGATTAAAACCAAAAAAAAGACGTAGGAGTAAATTGGCACACGGGGCAATGAGGATTAGGAAGTTTCCATTTTAAGAGTTGCTTAGAGCTCCATTGAGATACTATTTGGTTTGCCCATTTCAGCTGAATTAAATTTGGTGGTTTGTTTTGGTTTTTGTTAATAGGGAAATATTAAAGGTGTAGCTAGGGAAGTGCTGGTAGCAGCCAGTGCTGGGAGTAGTGGTCTTGGCTGCTAGGCAAGTCTGCCGCTGCCCGGGGCCATGTTTGCCATCCTGGACAGGATGCCACGTGTTTCCCAGAAAAGGAGCTGCGAACATGGTTCCATTTAAAATGCCTGGTTTTTCTGATACTTGTTGAGTTTATGGATTCTTTCTTCCATGTGTTCAGAGGAGGTTTGGGTCTGTCAAGTGTCTTGCCCAGAACATTGAAAACCCCTATCGGCTTCCTGCTGTTTCTTTGGTTTAGCTTACATTTCAGTTTAGGCAAACTTACCTTACAGAGTATTTGTGTGTTACTCTGGAATTTTGTTTGAACTTCAGCTTTACACAGTATGCATGACTTTCACAAGTGTTCAGTATTGCCCTGCTTCTGTATGAGCAGCTATGAGACCAGCAACTCCTTTGGGCTTTTGGTTAGACCATCACATGCTAAACAGTTTTGTAAATCCCACCACATGTCTTCCTAGGTTAAAATGAGTGTGAACCTCTCTTCCCTCCTTGGGAAATCGAAATCCCAATTGCTGTAGTCACGTCTGCAGTCAAGCTGTGTTTCTCACATGAGTAAGCTCCAGTTCACCTCTGTGTCATGAGAGTAATGCTGTGTGTTTGCTGAGTCAAGCTCTAGGACTTCATCCCAAAATAGAACTTAGAAGAACAATTTTGTAAAATGTAATATTAATTTATAGCAAATTAATTTTCTAGGAATCGGTTATCAAATCTCTGAGAGCTTGCACTTCTACAGTGACTAATGGGCTACTGTTTTCTGCAAGGCATGATGTCTTTGGATGAGATGTTGTTGTGAAAGCTGTAATGAACAACTTAGTGCAACACGTGTTGATATGGTGTGTAGGTATGTGGTCTAAAATTGCTGATGAGCAATGATAAACCCCAAACAATGCAGTACACAGCTCAGCAGCAGTGCCTTGAGACCTGTTTCAGTGAATAGAGTTCTGCTGAAGTCAAGAGGGAGGAGAGGGGCCCCAGGATCAAGCCCCGTTGACTGATCCATTATCATCAACCTATTATGTCATACAGCTTGTAAAAGTGAAGTCGATCCCTTTGCAGACCAGGAGGGAGACCAGTAGTACCAGTTAGCCAGTGAAGTGTTTACATTCAGGGTTGAATTACCAGATGGAGTAAATCATTATCAGTTCACAGACAAAAGGGACGCTACTTAATTTTATACCAGCCTAATGAGTAGTCTGAATGCCTGATCCTGGGAAACCTATGTGGTTTATGCCTCTAGATAGTACAAGTATTATTACCATGTTTTTCTTTCTAAACATGCAGGTTTGCTTTTTTTCCCTCTATCATGTATGGTATCTATCATACCGAGATATGTATCCTATCTACTGTATCAAAGGAGAAGATGTACCCTCTCCATGATGGCTATCTTCAGCAATGAGACAATGCAGAGCATTGTGTGGGCAGAAGGATCCCATATTGTCACACTGGTTAATTATTGTTGAGGTGAGTAGGCCAGAGTTGCAGAGAACTGCATGGGAAAGACGCTCAAAGCACAGCACAGATGTACACGTATGGATATAAAGCCAATTTACCATCTTGAAATAGGAATAAAATGTGATAAAGTTGTAATTAGATAATTTGAAATTTGGTGTTAATCTTTTGAAAAATGTATTTGAAGTGCTGAAAACTAATGAAGTAAAGATACGAGAGCAGGTTACGCAACTCAACATCAGAAATAGTCAAGAATGGTTTGGGGGGTTCTGTTAATAATTTATCATTCTTAAATTGTATTGTTGACCGTTTTAATACAGTAAGTTCTTCATAAATATGACAGTGAAAATCATTCCCTTTCTTTCTTCCCTTCTTGGTATACCATCGGTTCATTGCTGGAGTTTCCCCCATGAGCATTACAGTTGGCTCAGATTGTTTGCCGAAAGCATGGAAAGGTAATGTCAATGTACTATCTGGACTGCTGTGTGTTTATAAATACATATATAATATATATCAAAAGAATACATAGAAGTGGTACTGTGAATGAAAATGAGAAACCCACCAAATGTTGATTTGTATTTTTAGTGAGATATTAGCACAACAATGCCTATGCAAATTACAGTTATAAGTTACCTCAGATTTAAAAATAGATTATATAAATGGACATCTCAATTAAAGCAAATCAAACACATGCAGTAGTCAAAATAGTATTTATGCATATTTTCGTACAAGTGGTTATTGTTGTACAAAGTAATGATGTTGCCTGGGGCTTTGCTGCTGTTTAGTTTATTTGTAACATGTTGTTGTGGTTTAACCCAAGCCAGCAACTAAGCACCACACAGCTGCTCGCTCACTCCCCCTGCCCTGGTGGGATGGGGGAGAGAATTGGAAGAGTAAAAGTGAGAAAACTCATGGGTTGAGATAAGAACAGTTTAATAATTGAAATAAAATAAAGTAAAATAGTGGTAGTAACAATAACAATATAATAATAATAGTAATAATAATATACAAAGCAAGTGATGCACAATGCAATTGCTCACCACCTGCTGACCGATGCCCAGCCAGTCCCCGAGCAGCGATCGCTGCCCCCTGGCCAACTCCCCCCAGTTTATATACTGAGCATGACGTCATATGGTATGGAATAGCCCTTTGGCCAGTTTGGGTCAGCTGTCTTGCCTGTGCCCCCTCCCAGCTTCTCGCTGGCAGGACATGAGAAGCTGAAAAGTCCTTGGCTAGTGTAAGCACTACTTAGCAACAATTAAAACGTCACTGTGTTATCAATATTATTCTCACTAAATCCAAAACACAGCACTATGCCAGCTACTAGGAAGAAAATTAACTCTATCCCAGCCGAAACCAGGACACGTGTTTATTTGCATTTACCTGTAGTTTAGTCGTATACGTATATTGCACATCTCTAGTGTGCTCTTGCAGTATGTATGACTTTGTATGTAATATGCAGAATGACCAGCTCCTTGATGTGGTGGATGGATGATTAGAAGGAATATGTCAAACTCTGCCTTCCTAAAATAGTAGTTTTCTCTGCATGTTGCAGTGCACGGCGGCTGCTGGAGAAAGGAGCATTTGTTTGCTCGTTTAAAGAGAGGCTGGCTTGGTGATGGGGTTGGCAAAGTCAGGTCTCTTTTCTGGGATCGTATTTGTGCACAAATGCTTGTGAAGATAGTGCTGTGGTCTCGATGAGGAAAAAGTTTTCTGAGCCTTTTGAATGGTTTCTTCAGAGGGCAGAGCTGCTATAACAGTCATCAGTTGTTTTATTTTATTTATGTAGCCTCAGTAACTGAAATACTAAAACTTACTTGATGGACCTCCCATGTAGGTGTTTAATGCAGAAGATTGTATACCAATGTAACTTCAGCATCAAAATTACTCATACATTACTCTGTATAAATGAGCCCTCAAACTGGTGTACAGGAAGGCAAGGACATAATTTGATTTCAGTAAGCTTAAAAACATCTGATTCAAACGTATGTCCCCTCTTCAGAGCTTGATTATTTGCAAACCCATCTTTACCAATGTAAGTGCAGATGTGTCTATCCAGGTTGAAATCCAAACCCATTTTGCTGTCTGTGCGCAGGAAAGTTATACCTTTTTTAGCAGTGGGAGAAAGCCCTGTTTCTTCTCTGATTCTTGATTCAAACAGCATGGAGGTTTTCTCTTAAACTATCCACAGAAACTGAAACTTATGCCCCAAAAGAAAAAAAGAGTGAGAAAGATCAGCTGGAGGCACAGCTTTACGCTACTGAAAATGTGGGTGTTGAAAATCATAGACAAGCATGGCAGTTTTTCATAAAGGAAGGTTTGTTGGACATTTTTCAGCTGTGCCCAGGGAGCAAGTATGTACACATGTGTGCTCGTAGCCACCTGGGCAGGTCCTTCTCTTTCCTCCCGCCTCTTCTTGCATACCCACAGCTTGCAACCCAGAACGAGTAAGACATATTTAAAATTTGATAACGGTGCTTTCTGTAGGCAGCCAGAGTTTCAATCATGGCACTACATGTGGACTGTCTGTGTGAGACAGTGGTTGGTGTTGCAGAGAGCACATCTCCTTGCCCAGCCAAGGTGCAGCCTTTCCACTGGCCGCAGGAGTGGCTGCTAGCCCCTTTGAAGCCAGGAGAAGGGTGCTGGAAGGGTTTGTGTGTGTACAGCAGGAATTGGGGATAGGAAATGAAACAAGTGGGAAGGAAAAAGATAGGGACTCGGTTCTTTATGGATGCAGATTGCTACAGCTGAATTTAGTGCAGCTGGGCCAATTTACATTAGTTGAAGGTGTGATCCATGGGTCTTTCAAAAGAAACAAGTGTTTAGAGAAGAGAGAGAATGCAAGTTTTTCTGTGCAAACAGTTGTATTTGTTAGTCTAAACTTTCTGTTAAGTTCTTTTGGTCTTCAGGGTGCAAAATTACTTGCTCTCAGCCAGTTGTATCAGAGGGCTGACAGTGCAGATGTGCATGAGGGAGGGGACTAAGCAATTTAAGTATGGCTACATAGCTGGAAGTGTCCATCCTCCTCGTCCATCATGGATATGTGATGTGTTATATTAAACTTTGAGATTGTGACCTGTCTGTGGTGTCTCAAGAAACTGAACAGTGTGGTATTGCTGATTTGAGGTTTCTGACTTTCAGCTTTGGAAAATACATTTGTCGCTGGCATGTACCAGTTCTAGTAGGCCACTTAGCGGTATGGTGCTGGCAGAGATTTTGATTGTGCAGTAACTTTAGACTGCTGTGATCTAGAAACTTTATTTATTTCTGTTTGATTGATTTCCTTTTTTCCAAGATACGTAATATTTCATTTACACAACAATACTGGTTTGGTTTTGCTGAGGAACAAAAGGCACTTGCTAATAATAGCCACTTTTCTAAACCAGTTTTGACCTGTACTCACGCAGAAGGTGTCATATTAATGGAAACAAATGAAGGCTAAATCGCAGTGCTTCTTTGTAGAGAACAGTTTGTGCTGGTTTTGTTACGTGGCTGTAACATAAGACTATTTTGACACTAACTTTCATATGGGCTGCATCCTGGAGCTTTTTGTGTAGCAGTGGTAAATAGCAGAGGTGGCACATTGAGTGAGGAAGAAGTGCTGAAACACTAATATGATGGACTTTTGTTCATCATACAGTAAAGCAAGGATGTATGTTTCCCCCAAGACAATTCCCTTTCCTACCCGCTTCTGCACTGGGCAGAATTTAGCCTACGGTTTCCAACATGTACATGAAAATGAGTACATTATTTTTTGTTTACTGTTGCACTTGACTCTCAGGATCCGTTAGAGAATGCACTTCATCACTTGATTATTTGCAGCTGATAAATAATGACTCGTTTTGATCAACCTAGCACCTAATTTCATATAGAAGTTTTGAAGTGTATGTGGAGATAGACAGGGGATTTGTAGCTATCTGGAGAGTTGCCTACATAGCCTGATAGCGAGCTGGGAGCCTGAGGAAGGAAGGGTAAGGGACAATTTTATGCATGAGTCCACTTTTTGATTTATTGCCACTAAAATGACAGAGTTTAAATCCAGACTGAGCCCCAGGACCAGTACTCAGCTTGTAAGTGCTCTTTACTCATGTAAGGATCTCGGTGACTTCAGGGGGAAAACTTCAGTATTTACCCCATTTGTTTTTTAGATCTCAGCCATCAAGAAACTTAGTGTGAGGAGTCATTCTGCTGACAAGAGGCTTTTATTAGGAGTATCCTGTGAGGATGGCAGGTTTGAAGGCATCGTGCCCGTAAGGTGAACATCAGGCTAGTCCATGCAGTAAACTGGTAACAACCACCAAAACTATGTACTTCGTTAAAAGAGAGTGAAGCTGCAGCTTTCCTTAGGACAAAGCAGAAGGGGTTAACTATCATTTGAAATGGCTGACATTGCATGAAATGACCTGTCCTTGAAAGAGACCCAGTCTCTCCTTCTCTATACACAACAGAAATGCTCTTCAGATTCCAGGGCAAAATGCTCTACTTCAAGCGTATTTACTCTCTCGAATGTATTTTCTCGAGTGACTTCCTGTGCTCCTTTCTGCTCTGTCATTCTTGGGAGCTGAGTTGTTTCTGCGCAGACTCAACATGCATAGCAGGATGTAGTTTAAAGTCTTGCATTGCAAAGGTCCATGGTTTCTGGTGATTATAGGTCACAAATGAGGAATCTCTACTGAAATGTGAGAAGAGCTTTATGAGACACTACAAATACGTATACTGTTTACTTTTTACAGTCTTGCATCTAGTCTTCAACTGAGATTGAGGTCTGTTGTGTTAAGTGGTGTTTGAGACTAGAAGAAAGTCTCTCCTCACAGTGCCTATCCATCTGTAAGATAGAACCAAAATACAAGATGTTGATGTCGTTTTATGAAAATGATTTATGCATGTTAATGCAGATCTCCAGAGTACCTGGCCATTTTGTTGCGGATGAGAACGTTTTTCTCTTCCATAGTGTTCTTTTCCTCTTCCCGTGTTTTCTGGAAGAGTATATGCATCACTGCTGCCAACAAGAACCACTTGGTCAATGTGTAGGAGACAAAGGCAAAAATGTTTTGATTTTATATGTGCAGAGATGACGAAACCTAGATTCAAACAGTGTGTGCCATCATGTCTGTAAACAAGTAGGCTGGGCCTACTGAGAAAAAAAATTATTTGTGTTGACACAGGAGACACGACTTGGTGCCTGCAGAAATAAACAGAAACACTTCGGTGCTTTCAGAGATTCCAGACCGGGAGAACATTTCCATCCTATTGGATGCTCGTGGGCAAGCATTAAGCTCTTTAACCTGAACAAACTGAAATATGTTGCATGGATACACATGGTAATCAAGTTTCTTACTGCTTTAATCCTAGGTCTCACAGTGCTTGGTGGCTTCTCTAAGATCTCGACGAGGACTGGAAGGGACAAATTTAAGACCCATCCTTGTGTTACGGTTTTGGAAGCTGATTTAGTGATTGTGAATGCAAGTTTGATTAATAAAGGTTATATTTCACTACCATTTCTGTCTTTAACACACAGAGAAGCTCACTGAGAGAACAAATACATCTGCAGACATTTTAGCCTTTTTACACTATTAGAGGTACAAGTATGTGTGGGGTTTTCATGCGATATTCCTCTGTATTGCTTAACGTAAATTTTAAAATTGTGAGAAGTTGCATCTGAGAACATTTATGAAGAGCGATCACATTAGGCATTCATTCTGTTGCTGATCTGATGGCCCGTTATCTAAAACTTTAGGTAATACCGACCTATTTATTGTAGTGAAAAATTCCTACTGATCTAATGGAGTTTGAATCAGGCCACTTTTGATTATTTAAAAGGTAGTTCAGATTTTCCTTGCTGGTTCTTGTCACGTTGCTGTTATTGAGGTTATTGCATCTGTCTCTTGACTACTGGGTCCCTACATGGAGGGAGTGCTGTGTTGGTCACAGAGTTGAGTGCCACCAGAATGGAGAGATGAGTTTTGGGGAGGGGACCATCCCCTGCACCTGAATATTGCTGGAGTGTGTATGCAAAGGGAGGTAGGAGGTGTGCAGCCCACTTATGTTGATTTACTTTTGAATTCTTCTGCAGAGTGCCAAAAATGGTCCGTTCAGGTATATATTTTGAATATTATATCTCCTTCATATTTTGTAACGGAGGAACTTAGATGCTGTCACACTGAGTCAGACCGGTGCCTTGGCTGGTGTCTGTTTTGCAGTCATTAGCTAACACCTGGCACATCAGTTGAAGATGAAATGGAAAACTGTATGTAAAGAACAGAAGGTAACTGGTGAAAGAGTGAGAGAGAGAAGGCAAGCAACAGAGAAAAAACGTGTGCATACCAATTCTGTTTTCACACCTGCAGGCTATCATCTTACACATTAAAGTGGGGAGCTTTGTTGCCCTCATCAACATCTTGTGTTGCATACCTCGGATACAAATGTGGTGCTTTTGAACGCTTGTATAATGGTGCGGTCTGTCAGCCAGCATTTAGGGCTTTGTAACCTTCCCCAGCTACCACGTCGTGATGAGCACTTCTAGGATCCCTACAATTTCCTTGTGTCCATATAGCCTGGAAAAAAATGCAAGTCTTATTACTGTGTGTGGCCAGATTCTTTTGTGGACTGGTGCTACTTCTTTCAGTCAAGTTACACAAGGAATAAATAGAAAAATAAGAGGATGATTTTGAGAGGAGGGGTTTCTGTGTGTTATTTGTTTAATGTACTTCTTGCCCTTCTGTTTTTAGTTTGTTCTAGCTTTGCAGTTTTTTCCTTGAGTTTTGTTTTGTTCCTGCTTTTTACTACTGCCTTTCTCTGGTTCCTTCCCTCTTGGATTATTTCCCATCTGCTTTTGGAAATCCAGTGAGGAGAAGGGGCAGAACAAGAATAAGAACAGCTGTAATCACACAGGGCCGAGCAGCTTCTCCGCCGCCAAACAGGCTGCGTTTGGCAGAGCCCCATTTTCAGCAGTGAATCTTTGGCATGGTAACAGGTTATCTCCAAGATGTCCTGCACCAAATGCAAGTACTGCATGCGGCAGAGGGTGGAGGGTTCGACCCAGGCTGGCACTGCCAGAAGACAAGGCGAGAGGGCAACAGTCAAGCAAAAGAAACTCAAGGACAAACTTTGTAAGGGCATGGATTTGGGAAAGAAAATGTGAAATAGTAAGATCTAAATTCTAATCCCAGCTGTATTTGGATGAGTCTCTTGATTTCCATTAGCATGGTCCTACATGGCAGCCTGGCATGGCTGAGAGCAGAATCAGGCTCTGATTATCCAGTTGTCATGGGAAGGTGATGAATTTTGGATATAAATGAGAATATGTTGCTGTGCAAAAAATTGCATAAGCCATTCTCCCCGTGTTGTCTTTTGTAAAGGTGACCTCTTCAACGTGTTGCCTTTGATGTCTCCCAGATGACAGACATTGCAGTCAGCTGGAATTGTGTGACTAAACATCAGGGTCAATCTCTAAGCCTTTAATTATTTTAAGTTATATGACAGTGAGATGAAATAGAATTTTGATTTGATATAAAATAACAAGGGGGAAAATAGTCTCATCTGGCACTTTTTACCCCCACCCCCTATTTAGAAACCTTCTTTTCAGCCTAAATTTATTTGTGGTTGGTCTTTCTTGTAAGAGTGTTGTATTTCAGCAGTAGGAATTGGGAGAGCTGGACTTGCTTCTTAAGTCTGCCACAGATTTTCTGCATGACTCAGTGAGCCCCACTGAGCGACTTTTGTATTCAAAGTCTAAAACTCGACTCGTCTGCAACTGCAGATGGTCTGGCCTAAAATGGCAAACACAGATGGTGTGGTGCACTGCTGAGGTATCTCCACAGGACAACACAAAAGATGTTCTAGGAATGAATTGGCCCTTGGCTTGAAGTTGTAACATCTCCGGTGTACTTACATCTACATTAGCTGATACCTCCTCAAGGGTGGTGTGTCTGACTAATGCCTCCTCAATGAGCCTCTCTTCCTAGTGAAATAAAATAAACTACAAGTGCTGTAGCCTGGGCAACTTCTCATCAAAATTGTGAAATTACATTTTGCTTCCCAAAATCACAACTGTTATTAGTTGTATGCAGCCCAATGTTTCGTGTTTGATTTCCTTTCTTTCTTTACTGCTATCGATGGAAAAAAATTATGCAGTAAACTCAATTTTAACATAATAGTTAATGAAAAACTTCATACCCCAGAGCGTATGAAAAAATGTCAACTGGAAAGAGCCAGTCTGTGGTGTATTTCCTTGGTCTGTACGTTGCCTTAGTGAGAAGAGGTTGTTGGAAAATATCATTCATTTTAAGCTAGACAGTAAGCCTCCTTCAAATGATATCTTAATAAAAAAGGCAATTTCTTAGATAGTCTTTGATTTAGACGCACTGCATTTTAAATGTGTCCTAATTATAGTGCTCATGGCTTAACATTAATTTAATGAACATCGTCATTTATACGGACAAGGTTGGCAAATAGGAATTAATGCCATTAAAACCTACAAGTCTCCCAAAGGAAAAAAAAACCCAAAAGATCTATGAAGGAAACGTAATCTTATTATTTATAACAAGACAAAGCACCAAATCACCAGCCGTACATTTCTGTAATTGGCTCAGGGGCCCTTAGCACACGCCGTTTGGAAAGGACCGGTGCCATGCTGCAAGCGGACGTTGCCTGCCTGGCGGGTGGCTGACAGGGACCTGCCCACAGACACCGCCCTTGCTGAAGCACAAGCACCACTTCCTTGCTTTGAGGAACTTTGAGTCTAAGGTTCCAGTCTTGCAGGTGGACCCTTGGCTTTGTTTTGGTCTCAGTTGTCTGGATCAAGACTGGACTTCCTCTAATCAGCTCCAGAAATGACCACAGTGGTTCATCAAGGCCCAAAAATAAGGACTGAAGGAAGACGTCATTGTTTTCTTGGTGGATCTGGAAGAGTGTTGATGATGTACATCTCTGCTTTTATAATTTAATTGTATGCTGATATCAGAACTGCTTGATTTTAAGAAACACTAGCTGTCAGATTTTTCTCTGTAGGCATGGATTTTGACACACATGGAAGGTGGATGGTCCACTCCCTCCTTAAAAAACTTTGTTATCCTGAACTGTGTTTCAGTGAAGTTATAGGAATTCAAGTGATGGCAATGACAGTTATTTACAAGCCAAAGAGACCTAAGGGTACAGTATGTTAACAAAGGGGTAGTGTAGACCTATACAGACACATGCAACCTTCACAAATCATCCTCTTAGGAGGCTTAGGGTGTGGTGGTGATCACAGCCAACTCATCGTATGGGCTTTAGTAGGGTGTGGTTGACACCCCAGTGGCTAAGCTTTCCATCTAGTCCAGCTTGGTTGAATTACTGTACTGCAAACTCATTTCTCTCCCTAAATATGATGGTGATCTGCAATATTTAGCCCGTTCTTACTGAGTGCAAGGAGAATTTTCATCATCCTTATCCAAATCCTGCTGTACAGTTATTTAAGGGGTGGGGGAGCACAGCTGAGCTTTAAACAAAGACATAAGTGTTGCCGCTTGGAGAGTTATGCCTTGTACAAGTGCTACTCAGTAGAAAAATGCTGTAATTGAAGGCCCAGATGGTGCAAAATTTTCTTACAGAACTGCGTTTCAACTTCTGTTTGAAATCAGTGATGAGTGCCTGCTGAAGGACTGCTTGACTCAGGGACTGAGTTTATCAATAACTGATGTATCTGATGCTTTATTCTTAGATCTCCTCTGTCTGCCACTTCTGCTGTGTCAATCTCTACCCCCAGACTGCAGCTAGCATTAATGTTAAGCTATGAGCACTGTGTGTTGCTATTTACAATCTTACTGACTAAAAATGAGAGGCTAATACATTGATCTTGTATCTTCTGCCTCCAAGTCTTTTCAGTGGTGCAGCCTAGTACATGTTGGGGTGAATGTGAGTAGTCCTGGCCCTAGATGGATCACAGTGAACAGTTTAATATCTGTCATCTACATGTATAACCTTAGACTCTTAGGTTCCTTTCAAATACGGTAGCCTCTGAGCATCTCCCAGATAAAATCAATAGTAATTCTCTGGTGGACTTCATGGAGTCTATTTAGGGTCAAGATTGTAGTTAGATGAAAATGTTCTTTGTGTCTGTCTATGTAGGTTTATACATGTATGGACATATCTGTGTCTCCGGTGGTGCATAGGTATAGAAGATGTTGGTTTTTTTGGTATTTTTTTTTTTAATTCTGAGAGGATAGATGATAAATTTGACTAATTCCACTATTGATATCAGAGGATCCAAGTTTATAGAATTTTATTCTGGAAACTAAAGTGCCTTGTAGTGAATTAAAAAAAAATGATACAACTTAATCAAAAGCTAAACCGAAGGGAAAAGTTGGTTTGAATATTAATGTGACAAAAGGGACTGTAAGATCAAACGTCCTCTGAAACCCAGGAAAAAGGTATTTGACACAGAATAAAACATCCAACCATAAGAAGACCTGGGGTAGATCTGTGTATATTTGAAAAACAACCTTAGGATTACTGGCATGCTTTTAACTTGTCTCAGTACAGGTATTTTCCCCTTTTTTACTTCATTATTCATATTTAAGTTTCTTTCTATTAATAAGACATAAGCAGATCCAAATTCAGCTCCCACATGCATAGAAGAGACTCTAAGAGCAGAAATTGGCTCAGATGATTAAGATTTTTGTGTGAATTTACATTTTGCAAGGCATTTTAACAACACCTTTTTGGTAATTGGAAATGTATTGTTTCTATGGTACCATGACACTAGTGTCAGCCTCTAGAAGACAGAGCACAATAGGAAATGCACATCTCAAATTCTTCATATGAATTGCCATTTATGTTACTGGATCAGGAAATGTGCAGTAAAGATGTTTCACAGTTTATTTATGTTAATATTTTGTCTTCTACATGGGCTTCCTGTCTCTTTGGTACTGCTTTCATTTTGTAAGTTTACATGTTTCGCTTAAAGCAAGAGTGAGAGCAAGATTACATCTGTGCTTGTTGCATGACCTATTTATTATTGCTTCAGAAAAGCAGAATTGTGTCTCTGCCTCTTAGCTTCTCATGGAGTGCAAAACTAAGGAACTGCTCAGGTATTCAGTGGCAGGGGATGACAGCCAAGGTTGTGACTCAGTTCCTTGTCACCCATTCCTAATATCAAAGCCAGTTGCATTGAAGAAGTTACCTGAATCCAGACTGAGTTGGGACTTCAGAGCCAACATGGGCTGCACAGTGAAATGATTTATTGGCATGCACACCTAAGCAAAGACCACCACCGTTTCCTTGGTGCATTTCTTGCCTTTTTTAAGGGAATGTTTTGAAAATCAAAGCAGTAATTAGTGATCTGCAGCATGTTGAAATGAGCAGAGACACCTGCTACAGGACATTGAGCTTTATATTCAATGGATGGCTTTGCATGCTGCTCATGATAAAGACTGTTGTTTCTCTGGAAGGGCACCCACAGTGTTTATATTGCTGCCTGCAATTTAGTAAACATCCATCTTCAAAAACCTGTTGTTTTCCTGATGAAATGCTGGGGTTCTTGGGTACTATGGGGAAGAAAATCGGTTTAGCTTTTGAAAATCTAGAAACTTACCTGTGTCTTAAAGAGTACAAGCTTTTCTGAGCATGGACCCTCAGGAGTGGCTTCAGTCCATCTGCACTACAACCAGGCTGAAGCGTACATAAGCTCACCAGCAGCAGTTTTAGGTTAGTCAATTTGAGTACCAATGTGAGTAGCAAGTAGCACAGGCTTTACCACAGCCTAGAGCCCTGTGTAGATGTGCAGGGTCCTAGGTTGGTTTGGTACCCACTTGCAATGGAGTCATATCCTCTGTTATTGTCAGGGCTGCAAAAGCTGAGCTTAACCTTTTCAGTGAATACCTAGTGATTCTTTAAGCAATTTACTTTCCAGAATAACTTCGAAGACTGGTGGATTTTGAACAGTTACGTCGAACATGTTCAATATTAAAAGTTAAATGTATCCTGGTTGGTTTGACCAAACTGTGACAGATAAGAAGTGGATCTGCATTGATTTATTAATAATTACTTTTAATAATTAATTGTATGAATAAGTGAGAAGTTATTGGGTTATCAGAATTTTTCAAGAGCTGTACTAATTCAGCTTCAGAGAAGGCTGTGGAAGAGCAACCCAGGACACCGTGGCATGCCCCAGTGCACCCTTGAAAAATAAGAGGCAAGCTGTTTGCTCAAAGGATCCTTCTCTTCTCTCAGGCCATGTTTTTCCAGCCGAGGACTTACAGATCAAAAGAACTTTAAACCCATTGAAACACCTTCTTAAGAGTGGAACGGTGGTGGCTTTCAAGTTACACAGGGAGAAAGCTTCTTGGAGACTACTTGAGGGTAGGAACAGTTAGGAGAAAGGTAGGCTTACAGTCATTTTGGAGGGAGGTTTATTTTACACAGACAGTACTTGCTTTCAGGACATTATTTGGCCACTGCTTACAGTTTGTCATTGCTCCTGGAGGGAACAGAATTGCAGGTCTGAGCGTGCATGAGGCTGGCTGAGCTCATTGTGGCTTGCAGGGCAGTGCTGCCAAAGCGCCAGGACTGAGCGTGGTGCCAGGCTCTTGTGCTAGCTTGGGTACTGCAAGTGGTGTAGCTGCAGAAGTGCCAGGTGCAGTTTTACTGAAGAGATAAGCAGGCTGTGGTTTCCCCCCTTCTTCCACCCTTGCTTCACAGTGCAGTGACAACGACTTGGCTGCTCCACCTCCCCAAGAGCGTCAACATCAGGGCAGAGTTTGCCCCTGGATGCAGTGCTCTCCAGTGTGATGGGTCCAGTGGAGGAGGTTATATGAGCCTGGGCAGAGGGTTTGCTAATGGAGCTGTATTCTTCTAGCACTTGAACAAGCTGCCTGACGCCCTGTAAACAGACCTGAGAGAATCGTTTGATTCCTGCCTCTGCAGAGAAGCAATAGTTGAAGCTCTTGTCTTGAAATCCAGTGTCCACAGAGGAGGTCAGGAAGACCTCCAGGTAACTTCACCTGGTAACTACAGCACGAAGACACTCTGCAGGTCATAAAGTCTCTATGTGTGTGTGTATATCATGATTACACATGTATAAGTCCTAGGTGTAGGCAAATGTGTTAGATTCTGGTTGTGCAAAACCTCTAGTTTACAAGTTAAAAATGCCTTTTCTGGGAATAGTCTCAAATGTAAATCTAGAATCTGCCTTTTCTGTGAGTTTCCCTGACACTAAATACCTCATGTAAAGATTTGTGGTTCCTAAGCATGGTGGAGGGTTAAATACAGAACCAGGAAAATTGAATTCTTATGCAGGCTGATGTTTGTAAAATACTCTCTCAGTTCTTCCTGGAGGCTTTCTTGATAACTCTGTGAGGAGAGTGATGTTGGCTGGCTCTTGCAACAAGGAGGAATTTGGCATGCAAAGGAGAAATAGCAAGGCCAGAAGGAAGGTGTGGACTGCATGTTGACTTGTGTTCAAATCCCAGACAGCTGCTGCAATAAAGAAACAGTCTTGGGTGCACCAGGAAAACACTTTGCAATAAAACTAATACAGTGAAGTTATTACCTTCAAATCTGGATAGTTTGTTAAGGGAGAATATGGTATTACCTTGTGAAGTTGTAATACCATCAAGTTGTTGACAACCATCAAGTTGTTGTCAAGTAAATGGGACAGATTGTTGGTAATTACTAAGTATTCATTTGGGCAGGTAGATTTTATTCTACAACAGGGTCATGTTAGCACTGCTGTGTATATCCAGACTGAGTAGTTGAGGGTGTACTGACACTGTTGGGTTCAGGCACCGACATCTCTGTGTAGCTGTGTTTGTGCCTTAATGAATGTGCCGGTGTGGTGGTAATCGCTGATGGCTCTTCTAAATTAAAATAGCTTTTGAGTTGCTCCTGCTTTCTTATAAGATTGGCTGGCCAAAACCTAGACTGTTTCATATCTTTTTGAGTTTCTCCAGGTGTCAGAAAAAAGAGTTTTCTAATTCAGTATGTTCCAGGGACCCCTTGAAATCATTGTCCATTTTTAACAGACTTTTGATCTAAGAAAAACAAGTCTGCTGTCAGTAGGCTTAAATTTGCTCTATGGAGGACGTCAGGAAAAGATGTAGAACTCCACAGAGCAGCAAAGATTGGGAAACCACTTTCAAGTAATTACATTAGCTAATCATGATATTAAGAGAGATAAAGAGATGTTTTTCTAACAGCTCACCAGGGCTCCAGTCCTCTTTCTCTGTGTTAAATATGTGAACATCAT
This sequence comes from Balaeniceps rex, assembly GCA_013401315.1. Lineage (NCBI taxonomy): Eukaryota > Metazoa > Chordata > Aves > Pelecaniformes > Balaenicipitidae > Balaeniceps > Balaeniceps rex. Next base: position 16,098 of record VYZW01025793.1, read on the forward strand.
GGTTCTCTGCATTACTCCAACTGGGAGAACTGTATGTTTTTTGAGAAAGGAAAATTAAATGAGTCTTGTGTTTGATAAGTTATTGAGCACTTTCGTTACCTGATATTAAATTAGGTAATGCAGGCTGGTTCTGTGCCACCCAGGCATTGCCTGGTGCTGGAGTAATTCCCAGCTGAGAAATTAGATCAATTTTTTTGTCCTCTGTGCCCCAAGAGCATCCTGGAAAGACTAGAACAGCATCCAGAATCTGGCTCATAGTTGAAGTACAACTACACAATTGAAGGAAAGAAAAATGCAGCCACACGTGTGCTGCTTTATGAGGAACTTGGCTCTGCAGAGCCTGAAAGGGGTTGGGAGTGAGACCAAGGGATGGAGTTGTGGTCGGATGGCTGGATAGTGTCTCTCCACGTAACTGGGAGTGGCGATGTAGTAAGCATCAAAATGCTTCACACAGTTCATTCCTAATAAGAATATATAGTAACTAACATACAGCTCAAAGGCTTATGAGTGTGAATACCACTAATGAAAATCAGACCTGGGCTTCCAAGTGGCTTCAGGGATGCTTTTAAAAATCACAGCTTCACTCAGCTGCTTGCTTCAAGACAAAAAACCCTTTTTTTTTTCCCCTATTGTTTTTTACTGCTTCTTTTGGGGTGAAAAATTACAATTTTTCTTCTAACACATTCCTTCCTAAGGTGAAGTAGTGGTGTAGTGTGCCGTGTATTTTAAGGACTCATCTTCTTACCATCAACTTAGAACAATCTTCTTTATGGTATTGTGAATGTAGATAGAGGCTGAAAATGGGTTTTATGCATCTAAGCCACTGGAGTAGTTTAGCATTTTACGCCTATGAATAGCAGCAATGCAACCATGTAAAAACAGTAACTCTCTGCGGAGTGATCTAAACTTTTGTTTCCTTTGTAATGTCTTGAGATTACAGAAATCACTGGGGACTTCAGCGAGTGTATCAGATGTAACGTGTTCAAAAAACAGGGTATCTCTTTCCACAACAACTAACCTGCTGACAAAAATAACGACTGAGGATGGATTATCATTAATAGTGTTCAGTGTAATAGAGACAAAACTATTATACCTTAGGGAAACATATCCTATAATAATAGCCTCAGTTGCTAAATATGGTTTGTTTCTGGTGTTTTTAAACTTGTTTTATGACTCAGGCTTGAACAATCTGGATATTGTTGATTACATAAAATCTGTAATTCTCTGAATGTAATTTCAGTTCTCAATGTCTGCATTTTGTTTCTATGCTTACTTTTATTTTAGCTTTCCTTGCAATTTGGGGTGTGCCTTCTGAAAAATGCTCAATCCATGTTTCTAAAACTCTGCCTGTGATTTTTGCTTTCCAGAGAGCTCGGTGTGGGTTGCCACTTTCAGCAAGAGCAGCAAGCCCCTATTCCAAGCAGCTGATCATTTCACATCATTGGGGTTTGAGAGATTTATGTTCAGACCTTTGCAGATATGGCTGTGATAAACATGTAGGTGGAATGTACACTTGAATGCCTGTATTCTGCAGAGATAGGGTCTTCACACGAGAAATAGATTTTTACCTCTTAATCAAGGAGGTGCCAAGCACCTGCACTGGCCAGTAACATCAGTGAAGTCCCTCAGCCATTTGCACTTAAAAAAATATTCTACAGCTGGCTTAGTTGGCTGTAACATTTGTTTTTCAGGGAGGTCCCGATTTCACTCACTTTTACAAATAGTTTTATAGAGGTCAAGTAATTCATACTTTCTCCCAAAGGGCTAATTCTGTGCTGCATACCACAACTGCAAACAAGTTTGAAAAAAAATTGCAAAATGCGGTTCAGTCAACCAAAGAGCAAAGTTTATCCAAGACAGTAAAACTCGTACAACTGGCTGAAGTGCAGTGATGAAGAAGCAGAGAGAGCAGCTCCTTGCTGTAATTCAATCCTGTTTGCATTTCTCAACTGGACTGTAACAAACAGATTTACTCTGTTCCTCTTTTTAAAAGGAAAATGCACCTACTTTATAAGCAAGCGATTAACTTCCAGTACAATTGCAAACATCAAAAAGAGCGGGCAACACCCCCATGCCCCAAAGAATTCCCAAATAATAAATAAGGTAGAAATGAAGATACATCACACCCTGTGCCCCTGAGACAGCATGTCCCTCTCTCTGGGTGCTGAAAGGGGTGGTGGGACCTGGCTTTTCACATCAAAGGAGAAGCATATCTCAAGAGTAAGGACAGCATCACTTGCAGCCCTTCCTGATTTCAGCAGCAGTCCCATTCATGCCCTTTTCTTCATCAGAGCTTGGACGTGTGTCTCGGGAAAGTGATACCTGTGAATATAGAAATATCCTGTCACTTTAAACTGACTAGAGCTGTGGTGCAACTATTGAGTTCTGATTTTCGGCTTTTCACGGCATCAAAAGGCTGGTTTGGGACTGCTCTGGGGTGCTGGTGCTGACCTCTCATCCCACCTGGGCACCTGGGGCTGGCCAGGGCTGGTGCCCCCCCCATGCCCTTCTGGTCTGGGGGGCTGTAGTGTATTGCACCCCCCTTATCCCCTGTGCCTGTTTTTAACAGCACACAGCCAGGAAGAAGCTGCAGGACTGATAGTGTTGTGCCTGTTTGCTGGAATAAAACTTTTAATGTCATGCTTCCAGCCACCCAGTACTTGAATGATTTTGTGGCTTTTATGGGTATGGCAACTATTCAGAAGTGCGGGTGGTGCTTGAGTTACTTGAATATGTGTCCTGAGTTAGCATAGTATTCCTGGTATACGCTGTATGTACTTGTTTGTAGCCTGGTGGCATTAGTTGTGTGGACATTTCCCCACTAAGGCGCAGTCTAAGGCTGTGTGTCTGTAGTTAGTATCCCTTTGACAGTATGAAATTACCAAGGGTCAGTCTCTGCTGGCTGTAGTGCCTGCACCTTCTCCTGGTTTTTCCTCCGACCTCTTCAGATTGAAGGAACGTGGTCAAAATTGTGTAGAACAGAAAAGAAACCCCTTCAAGATTTTTATAAGCTGGAGGAGGCTAATTCTTCCTGTTTCAAATACACAGCATGTTTGCTTTAAACAAGCCCCAGTGTTGGGCGCAGAACTGCAGAAACCTGAATGTAAATTTTAGTTTAAAAAAGTAACCGTGAAAATGCGTGGAGTTGTGAAGCCCAGGAAAGGATAATGGCACAAGGAAAACATATATTTGTAAATTCCCACAGGAGAATTTACAGACAGTAGAGACAAACCTCTAAAGCAAAAGCTCTGCGTATAGGTAGCACAGCCTGGCACTTGCACAGAGACTGTCATATTCAAAGCACTGAGCAAATGTTTGCTAATTAAACTACAGCAGCCTTCGAGACTATCAGGCAGGTATTAATGTTACTGCATTAAAGGTGGAGAAATTGAGTCAAAGAAGTTACATAATTTAGTTGAGATTAAGGGCAGTCATAACAACCCCATGAATAGCGCAGATTTTCCTTGCCTTTATGTTTGCATGTTGCTGAAGTTGCTGTGCTCCTAAAGGCAACCGCACAGATACAGTTGTGTTTTGAAAGGAGGTCTTTCCCTCTAAATTTATGTTTCTAATGCACTGAGGGTAAGCATATGTAAGGTGATGTGAAATACTAGCTATTCAGTATAGCTAGGGTTTTCTCTCATTTAGGCCCTAATTCAACAAGTCCCATGTATTGGACACTTGCACGTGTGCTCAAGCCAGCGCACATGGATTTTCTCCTACCATTGTTTGCTCTTGGGTCTCCTCCTGAAGTGGCACAGACGTGCATGTCTTTCTGTTCTCCCAAATGACTTTTGAACTTGCTGTTTAGCTTTAACCATATCTGACAGCAGGCTTGAGGTCTCAAAAATTCCTGTATGTTTTGTGAAAATACATGGCTGATTAGATGAGTCAGATCCTTCTGCTTAGGAAGAGGCTTGTCTGTTTGCTCCTTAGACACCAGAGAGCATACATGGAAGAGCATTGGTCAGAGTTCACCCCGTAACAGCCACCAGAAAAACAACACACGAGACTCAAATCCAAGGAACAGCTCATTTCACTGCTCTTGGAACAGCTTCTTTCTTTCCTTTTCCTTGTCTTTTCTTAACATCTCTTGCATCCACAGTGTTGGCTGTTGCATTTCTGGATGCTGTGATGTGGACACAAGAAACTGCTGTCACTTAACATTGGCCTGGCATCAAAATGTGAAGTGTGAGTCTGTCTGCTGCTGGGAAGTTCTGATTTTCCCACAGTACCTATTTCTCAGATACCTTTTTCTCAGATGGTGGAGGCTTCTGAAACTGGATGGGTATCTTCCTTACAAATGACGCCTTGTTGTTAAGGAAGAGCATTATTGTGCAACGTATCCTAAATGACACATCAAGAAATTGTACCAGTTGTTAAGGGATAGGGATGAGCTCAGGCTAATTACTGATTATGACCTTTATTACCTATAAAAATGCTGTGAATGCCTCTTCTGCACTGTGATAGCTGCCCCACCTGGGGCTTTGATGCTTTATCCTCATGTGCTGGGGTGGAGCAACCGCTTGCTGCTGGAGAGCCAGCAGCTGGCCCTGAGCACCCCTGCTGCCTGTACCCCTGCCAGACCACGAGCACGCTGGAAAATGGGCCCATTAGCACAACCCTGTGCTCTCCTGGCTTATAGACCATTGACACTACCTCCAGCTTCTGAGAGAAGAGAAAGGAGTGCAAAATCGATCACCAGTTTCCAACACTTAATGCGATGCTGGTATCTCAAGTTTGTGGCTGGGAATAAAAGTTGCTTGGATTTGGACTGATTCAGGGAGAGAAAGAGAAGCAGGTACATGGTTGTGTGAAATAAGAGTTGAACTGTCGTTTTTTACCAGTGTTAAAATTCCCTAAGCCTTCAGCATGCTTCTGGTGAAGTGGTAAAGGTTGAAAACAGATTTTAAGTTAAATACACAGAATATAACAACTAGTCCAGTGATTGATTTGCTAGTTACAAATTCTGAACAATATATTTGACCATGGATGTGGCAGGCATCACTGTACTGGGCAGTGAGCTCTGAAGACCTGTGCCATGCGTTGGACTGTGCTGTTGACCTGCTGGTAACCTGAGCAAACCCCTCCAATCCCACCTGTGACAAATTCCTCATCTGCAAAAAGGTGCAACTGTAGTGACCTTCTCAGTCGATGAAGTGTATAACATGAGGAAAGGTGGCCTTTTCCCCACTCCTGATATTGGGACCTATAGTTAGGGAGGTGAGGTGGGAGTGAGGGTGCCCCTTCCCATCTGAAGTCAGTGTGGTCCATGGCCGTTTAGCAAAGAGCAAGCAGCATCACCCCCCAGGAGCGTGCAGGTGCCGAGCATCCTGGGGAGCCACCGTCATTCCCATCTGTGCCGGCTTGCAGCCTTTCTTACAAACCCACTTCTCTGTCTGAAGACCTTATATTTAATGTTTGTGCTATGTTTGAGGAGTGCTTTTTGGGAATGGATAAAATATATGGCTTTGTTTTTTTTCAGAAGTTAAGATTTTTATTTTTCCTTCTGCTCTATTTATGTATTACTAGATTTTATTTTCTTTCCCATCAAATAGCCTTTTGTTTGGTTGTTTTATCTTTTTATATTTTTCTGTACTTGTCTTCTGGTTGATAATGGAAATTACAAGGGTTTTGATAGAACGGATACTATGTGAGTTAATTTTTCTCCTAAAATTACTTAAAATGTCAGCTCACTGAAGATGACAAATCAAGGTCCTTGTAAACATTCATGCTATAAAAACAGTTCTGACTTACACACCTTCTATTATTGTTGCCTGCATAAAAAAATTGTTAACTTTGTCAGAATACTGAAATCTGAACATCTCTTCATTGTGAACACAGAAGCGTTTCATTTTAAAGTGGCAAAGTGCAGAGTTTCTAATAAAAATGTAATTTGTAGCCTCTGACTGCAAATGCTTCTGTTTGTGCTAATTCTCATTTAAGTCACTGTAAAACGTGTGATATGTCAGCTTAAACAGCTGCAATATCAAAGGCTTTACTTTTCAGTATTTTTTTTCCTATAAATGTTTTGGTAAAATTCAAATGCATCAGAAATAATGTTTCACTTTTATCTCATTATCAAATTATTTTTACTACACTGCCTCAGTCTGAGTTAAATGACTTAAATACCATTTAAAAATTATCCATTAAGTTGTTTTAAGTAGTTCCAACAAGATATTCTTGGATGTACAATAAAATTTCTTATGCCGTCTTTACTGCATTTGGGCAAAAAGGTGGAACAAGTTTTCTATAGGTCGAGCATGACGGAAGAGCGGTGTGTGCTGCTGCCGCCGCTGGGCTGGCACTCCTGCGTCCTGCATCCTCACCCTCCGCACTGGCTGCATCCCTGGTTCCCAGCTGGCACGTTACAGTTGTAGCCTCTCATGCGTTGACACTGATGGGACAGCAAGCGTGAGGCTTTGCAGGATGTCTGGGGCGAGTTTTGTTTCCTTGCTTCCTTATCCTTCACCAAGTAAAAGTTTTCTCTTTCTAATTTGCTTTGGGAACCTGATGCTTTCCCCAAGAACATGTTTGGTCGTGCCAAATGCCTTAATTGTCACACAGTTAAAAAGCAGCAGCTGGAGATAATTCACAGACATTCAGGGACATGCCTAAATACTTCATTGGAGGACACCCACTTTGTACCTGCACACATCTCCGAGTATGAAATCACTAGCATCCATGAGATACCGTTGCTGTGCAAACAGGAGGATGTGTTGAGTGATCTCTTTCACAGCTGTAAATGCTGCGCTACTTGATTTGTGAGTTCTTGCAGCAGAGTGGGATTTTGCTGGGATGTCAACACACTGTTTTGGGGTGTCTACAGGCTTTGTGACATGGATTCTTGGACTGCTGGTACAAATGAAGCAAATAAATCTGCTCCTGCTGTTGTTCAAAAGGATGCTTCCAAGCTCTTGCCTCCTACCATTTGGCCTTCTGCCTCCTACCATTTGGCCTGTCCTTTTGCAAGCTCTGCCTTACAAACTGCCTTGCAGTTCCTTTGCTGAACCTCTTATGTCTGTTTTTATCTCATCGGTGGATCTGAATGATCACACGAAAGTGCAACTTAGAGCTTTTTCCAGTTCTTCTCTGCCAATGGTAACACATCCGGGGCTCATATTGACAGAGTAATGCGGGGCTGGCTGCAGCAGGGCCCATTGCTGGAGGCTGCTCCCAAGCACGCCACCTGTGATCCTGCACTGTCTGACTCTGAACCCTCTGATCATTGTAGGGGGTCATACACTTGGCTCGAGTCTTTTTTAGGTTTGTGTTTCTCTCAGGCAAATGGGGCTGAAAAAAGAAACTGGAGGGACCAAAGTGGAGCATTCTCATGAAAAAAAATAGATGCAAAACACAAAGCACCATTTGTGTTCGAATTTGGAGGGTTGAGGGGAAGGACAGCACTGTTCAGCTGCTATAGATGGCTTGGTTTTCTTGAGCTGGAGAAATGCTTTGATTCTATTCTATTGTTAATTAACCACTCTGAGAAAAAACACATTTGTAAATTAGGTGGGAGACCGCTTCAGGACTCTGCACTGACTTCTGCCAAGGCTGGCAATCTCCTCCTGGTTCTCATTCACAGGTGCAAATGCTCTGGAGAGCAACTCAAGGGTAGGTCACTGCTGCGGAGCTGATGGACCCCCTGCTGCCAAAACCTTGCCACACAAAACAAATACACCCGTCAAGAAATCCTTGTCCTTCTTCTGGCAGGAATGTTCTTGAGGGGTTGTTTCTGTCAGTCTGTCTTTAACTATGGAAGTTCAATTTTTTATGTGTATATTGACATGGAAACCCACAAACAGTTTTGCTGGTGGAAGTACCTGGCTCTTGTCATTGAGAAAAGGGGCACACACTGGAACTGGTTCATATTTTGGTTAAAGATCACCTGAAACATTTCAGTAGGGTGATCACTTGGAAAGTTTGTACTCTCAATTTCACATACGGTGAGGATAGCAACTTCTGCCTATGAGTAGCTGTAAATGGCCAAACCTTATTCAAAAGCCATGTTGTAGTTGGAAAAGTTGACTGCATCTTTTAGAGGACCGTTTGTATCAGAGGTCAGTTATTTTTACTTTTCCATTTTGTTCTAGTTGAATATTTTTACTTGCTCTCAGAACAATAGCTCCCACCACACAGTAGCTTTTCATACCTCCTCCCGTAGCAATCCATGCAGCATCCAAGGGTCTCAGCTCCTTAGTTTAGCTAAATATAGACTTTTCAAGCCCTTGTATGGAGCCTAATCCATACCTTCATTAAGCTTAACAAGCTGAATCCAGTGGCATAAGCAGCTGATGCAGCTTTATGGGTAGAGGAATCCTTAACATTCTCTTATGCTTGCTCTAATCTGCCAGGGTTTGTTTAAATTTTCTACTGCTTAATCTGGTACTTCACTGCCTGTACATACTCAACTCTGAGGACTGGATTGTTGTGATGATTTTTCCTGTCTGCAAACTTACTTTTCAGTTTTCCATGCTGTCTGCCCAGGGAGACCCAATATTTTTTCTATTTTTTCAAGTAACTTTAATAAAAAAAAATCAGCCAAATCTGCAGTTGCTTTTACACAATTCAGAACTAATGTCCTGTTTGCCAGCCTGTTCACAGGCTGAACTCACAAAAATTAGTTTCTCTGGCTTTGGTTACAAAGCTTCTCTCACCCTGTACTCTTGGGTTTGGAGGGAGCTGGGTCCCATACGCACAGTGGCGGCTGCAACAGGATGAAAATATCCACTAAGGTTTCTGGCAGAATCTTATTTTGACAAAACATTTACAACGGTCATAAAAAAGATTTGTTTCCATATCTTAGATAGTTTGGCTTTTTCCAGCTTGGTTGCAGACTCAGTGTGGGTTTTGTTGATGCTTTTTTCTAAAAGCGAGTAGATCTGTGGTTTGTAATCATGATGCCTACAGTTACACATCACTGTGTGCCTTGGATTCAAAAGTGGTTTCAAATCCATCTTTGTAAACAGAGGGGGTCATAGTGTATTTTAACAGTTACTCCTCCTGCCCCAAGCATGCACGTGTTTGTGTTTGTGCTCACATACATCATGTGCATGCACACCTGTGCACACCCTCCACCACAGTCATCAGAAGAGCTCTGAGCTCCATGGAGCCAGGTAGCTGGTTCACAGCAGCAGTGAGTTGGAAGGCTTAAAAAAGCATAGAAGAGGTGGGCGTGCATAATCATACGCTGTCCTTCCTTTATCCATGCACCTTCCTGTCTGCCAGCAACCAGGAGTTTGGGGCCTTCCTGCATCTAGACCATCACATTTAGTAATTACCGGTGTATCCAACCTACATGAATTTCTCTAATTATTTAGCTTGTTTGTAATTTTGCACTGTGGTATTGTCCTAAAGAGCTTGAACACAATGAGAATGGCTTGAGAGATTCTGTAAATCGCTTGACAGAACTGACCCACCCTGTTGCCTTGCCTGTGTGAGAGGAGCAAACATATCCTCTCCTCTGCTTCCTATGGGTCAGAACCAGCAGCTAAAAACTCTGAATTCATCTTCCTGCACTAATCGCCGCTTTGCACTGCCAGCGGAGTGCAAGGAGGCTGAACGCTACCACATATGTGGAGATGGCATTGCCGTGGCATGTGCCCAAACCCTTTCTCTGGCAGAAGAGGCGTATCGGTGTTTTCTGCTAACTGGAGAGCACTGAGAAGGCGTATCAGGCTGTGAAGTAGAGAAACTCCAAGACTGCTCTTATTGCAGTGTGATCTAGCCTCGTTTGTGCAGGTGGTTAAGGTGAAGCTACCTTTGTTGCCTCTTGTGGATCCTCTTGCCTAGTTGAGCTCTCATGGAGCCATGACACCGAGGGCTGTATCTCACAACACCCAGCTGAAACTCTTCTTTCTGTGTTGCAAATGTGCCTTGCAGCCTGGGCCACTTCAGACCGAGCAAGCAGGAGCCGAATCCTGTTTGCTTTCCCTCCATCAGAAGGAACAGTACCATTCTAGATTTTGATTATTTGGCTGGCTGCTCAGCGCTTTGACTGCGCAACAGATTCTTATCTTGGGTACTTCGTTCCTTTGCAGTTTAGTTTTGTTTTTCCCCAGTGCTGTGTTCTGTGATTGGATTGCATTCACACGGCATGCCCGCAGGCTGCGCTGTATTGTTGCATATGTTGTGCCATCCAAAATAATCTTGGTGGGTGTTCTAAGCAGCTGCCATGATACAACCCATCTTCTTGGCAGCCAGAAGTGCTGTGAGCTATGTGTCTTCTTTTCCTCTTCATCTTCATGTATTGTAATAGAGATGGAACCTATGGAAGTCTTGCATATGGTATACCTTGCCAAGATTACTCTGGTACCTAGCAGCTGTCCATACATGCTTGGTAAAGAAGATGTGTTTTGTTAATTAGATTTATGTGGGGTGGTGCTTGAAGAACTCTATGAAGGTACAAAATGGTCTCCCTGGGAAAAAAAGTTCTTCGGGACTCTCTGGCACATTTTAATGGGGGTCCACAGTGAGCTGGTAGCGGGCTTCTACCTGACACCCCTTTTAGCACCACATCAGGAATGTAGGCTGCAAAAAATCCAGTCTGACTGTACTAGTGTAAAAAGCACCTAAACTTTGCTTTGATGTAGCTGTTAGCAGTCAGCATAGCTGCATAGTAAATGCACAGCTTATTGGAGTTTGGGTTTTTTTCATTATTAATTGCATGCTTGCATGTTTGGAGAGGGACTCAAGCTAGTGTAATATTTGCCTTCATATATTCCAGCTGTGTGGGTGTTGAAGAAGAAGAGGCACCAGACATCGACATCTATCATTGTCCAAATTGTGAGAAAACTCATGGAAAGTCTACTTGTAAGTATACTTGCACAGCTGGTCCTCAGATACATAGCAGATTGTGTATATTTAAAAAAAGAAGCTTTTTTTTTTTCATTACAAAAAGACATACCTAAATATCACGTGTCGTGAATATTAGAATTCAAACCATGAGGTGAAAAAAGATGCTAGGGGGAGAAAATCATTGGTTGGATTGTGGAGCTTTGGATGCAGCTGGCCTCAGGCAGTGTGTATGAGCTAATGCAAGGCACCTTACCTGGACAACTTTAGTCCCCAGTCCTCGTGATGAAAATGATGCTTCCTTCCTCGCACGGAATTAAGAATTGTGAAGGCAGTTAGTACTGTGGGCTAGAAAAGTCATACAGAGACAGCTAGTCCTAATAAGGTGAGTTTTGGAAACTGCATGGCGTTTTTTGTCTTTGGATGAGAAGAGTAAGAAACAGTATGTTATGCTTGGCCTAGATATAAAACTGTAGCGATTTCAGTGGCAGTCAAAATTGTAGGATGCACTGAGGATGCCAATTCTTGCAGTTCTTTCACAGGCAAAAGTTCTCCTTAGTAAAAGTGACAGTTGATCTCAGTGGGAGTTTTGTCTGGGAAAGAACTGTAGGTTGTGTTTGCTTTGGTCAGATTAATTCACAAATTCTTTCTATTATACAATTGGGGGGGGAAGAAAAGAAACCAATCCCTGTGAAAGATGAAATGCTTTACTTGAAAGCCATTTATTGTAAATAAGCAACAATGATGCAGAGGTTCTCACTGCTTTGCAACCTTACAGCAACACACAGAGGAAGAGCACTGTGCTCATCTCCCAGGAGCTGAACAAATCATAATGTTCCTTTTTTAGTGAGAAATAAGGGATGTCTGGAAACTGACTTCTGTTGTGTTAAAATTCAGTAACTTTAAAACCAAGCAATTATTTCTGCACTGCCTTAAAAGTTAAAGTTTAAAAAATTTCTAGGGGGAAAGGAGAGGAGTCTGAAGTGTTCGTTTGGGGGGGCAAAAATGGGAATCATTTTTCCACTTTGACTTTTTCAAAATCAAGTGTGAACTGGAAACCTGAATGACCTGCAGCTGTTCCTGTCTCCCAGATGGTCTGCTAACAACTTTGGCCCAAGCAGGGCACCCACAAATTGGGCAAGCTGGCAAAAAAAACCCTTGGGAGGCCTGTTCTGAAAGACTTAACAAAATAAGTATGTCCCCACAAAATGTTTTGATTTAAAACAGTCAGCCTTTCTAATGTTTTGTTGGAAGATTTCTGACAAACGCACTGGAAATTGGTCAAACAAATAACAACAAATCATCTTCAAGTGAACAACTTGGTATTAGAATGGGTTGTGTTGAAAAGGCAAGTATGACTGCAGATACTCCCAGGCTGTTATTGACCCAGTATAGAAGCAGCAGCACAGAATTTCTAGCCTCTGCGAGTTTTGTATAACATTGAGATGTGCCTGATGCTTTGATTTCTTTCACTTTGCTTTGAATTAAGAATGATGAAAGTGCGAGGGGAAAAAATCAGAAGCAGCGAAAGTCTATAATCAGGAATTAAATATCAATTCTATAAAAACTGTGGTGCGTAATCTTAGAATTCAAGAAATGGCAGTTTCAATAAAAAGATTACAAGTTTAATATACCAGTTAAGATGAGGCAAGTTGAATCGACAGCAATCTTCTGATGCTTTAAGAGGGTTTTTGGCTTTCTGATTTTTTTAATCCAAATAAAAATCCAACTTGGCAGTATGTCCCTCAGTCTGCATTGTACAGCACGGCAGAAAGTGCTTCTGGACCGCTGTCGCTAGTTCTAGTCTTATCAGTGTATGAGGTTATTAGTGTGGTAGGAATACAGAACATTATATAATTTTGCAGTACAGCAATATGACTTTGTTTTCTCCCTTCAAATGCACTGCAGAAAGTTTAATGATGTACAAGACCAATCATCAAAGTAGTCGAGTGTAAAAATTTTGGGAACACTTAAGCATTAGTTATTGATAACCTTACCTTGAGTTTTGGTGAAGTGCAAGATCACAGGTTCTCAGGCTGCATAGCTGTTTTCACCATTAACTCATAGAATCGTGGATCCTGTTGAAAAATGAGGCTGCTATCCTGTAGCCCCTCCTTGCGGAGTGCAATAGGCCAGGAAAGTTAAAAGACAATTAAATGAAGGCAGGAACAGCTTGGCTTAATACATTCATTCTGTGAGGCATTTGTATTCAGGGCGTCCTGCTACACGGCACTTGCGCTCTGCTGGGACTTCTGTGAGATGATCACTTTAATTTGTTTATTAACTGTTACAATATATGTTTAAACTAGTTATCTAGCAGTATCAGTTTTGAAATAAATGGGTCAGTGTTGTTCCAGAGCCAGTAGTTTACTGGTAGGATTTAATTATTGCAAGATTAGCAAAGGGAAACACAGACACCAATTGTCTGTTATGCAACTTGTCTGGATTTAAAAATATATGTGTATTTCTGGAGTACACATTCCGCAATATATGTTTTCCAGATGTCAAATTTAAAAATCATTTTCCTCTTCTTACATTTTTCCACTTTACCAATGTGGCTTAGTGGCTACTATTTCAGAGGATTGCTTCCTGTCATATGACATTTTAAGCCGTTTTGGTTTAATGAAATTCGTAGGGACTCCTCTTTGGGAAAAATTACACACATTCACACAAAATTCTCTGACATCATTTAAATAAAATGTAAGTGCTTTGTTTAGGCAGACTTGACTCATTTTCATAACATGATCTGAAATGTTCGGTTTGATTGCTGTCTCATTTGCAGCAGTGAAAATCAGGAGAAATTCTTTGAAATTGGTGAAGCAAGCAAACCAAAGTCAGGCTGAAACCGTTTTTAAGTAGTTACAACCTTTAATATAAATCAATAGAGAACTAACAGGGTGCTTCTAGGTATCCCTTCTTCATAAATACACTTGAAATAATGTAAGTATACCTTTGAAGTCTAGAATTATTCATTTTGAGATACAGTTTTCACAAAAATACATTCCCTTTTTCCTCTGGAGGGTTTTCTGTAGAAGGAGTGGGTTATACTTTCCAACAGTCAGATTTGGATCAGAAAGTTCTGCAGAAAAAGAAATCTGTAATCATTTAAGAAAAAGTGGCCTTTCTGGCCAAAGCTAGTATTTGTTGCACATGTTAGTGGGCCTTTAATCCTTACTGTGGTGTTCATGGTAAAGATGAAACATAAAGAGAATGGCTCAAAATGGGCCAAATGTTGATTGTTTGATGTAGTATAATGGACTACAGTAGCTGGCTTGCTGCTGTCCAGGAGATAGCACCTCCTGGGGAGCGTTCTGGCAGTGGAGGCATCTTTGTTGCCTCTGCATGAGAGGTGGATGTGAGAGGTGGATGCTTGCCAGCGGTCAGTGCTGAGGGAAATAGCTCCCTGGTGCTTTTTGAAGAGTTGCAGTAAATTTCTTAATTCAGCACTGATTTACCGCTTTATTTCTCAACGCTCCATGCTATCTGAAGTGTAATAAAAGAACATGCTAATATGATAAGCTCTTTAATTTTCACTGTAGCAAGTGACACCTGTTTCACTGGGACTTGTGCAAAGAGCCCCAGTGTTGGTTCAAATCTGCTGAAGGGGGAGGAGGCAGTTGTTGGAAAGGGAAGGAGGGGAGGAAGGTTTGGCATTCATGTAGGGCTTGTTTCCTTTGTTACCAGGAGCATTGAATTAATACACTAAGCCTGAGAGTCATTAAGATAAAGAACTCGCAGCTTTAATGAATATATCCAGCTAGGCTGGAGAGCTGCATGGAACTAATAAAACCAACATGCTTTGTGGAAAACCTGGGATGGATTCGTTGGGAGATGTCTTTACTTGAGTTATTCCAGGGCTGTAGTTGGGAAAACAAAGTTAGCTTTTTCTGAACCTCATGTCTTATAGCTGTGGCCTCCAGATTTCTTTCTTAAAGAAAAAGTATGTGGATCTCTCTGTGTGTGGGCATGTGCAAAGAGCGAGGAAGGAGTGCCATCCATGCATGGTTACTGAGGAGTCTGGTTCCTTCCCTAGCTATTCTGAACAGTGAGAAAAGCCTGAGATCTTGATTTTGGGGTAAAATACTGAGTTTCATGATTTAAAACAAGGGTGAAAAATAAAAGAAAGTTGTGACATATGAAAATTCTACTAACGGAGGCTTGAAATGGTATGACTATGATGCACTTGGGACAAAAACAATTTACTACCAAAATGAGCATGTCTGGACAGACTGTGGAAGTAGGAACAGCTGAGAGAGATAGTGCTGACTAAGAGAAAAAGCTGGACCAGTTTTTCTGGCTCTGCATTATCTGGCTGTCAAAGAGGCAAGGCAGAACTACATTGACATTTGACTTACTTCTTTGTGCTTATTCCAGCTGACCCTTTTTCCATGATGAATTTGCCTATATGTCTCACCCACTGGGAGAACAGTCGAGGGGCCTTCAGTCTGCTGTCATCAACTTAAGGCCTAAGCCTGGCTCGCCTTTCAAAACCTAGGAATAAGAGTTCTAAAAATTGCATTTGTGGTGCCCTTGCATCTTTTTTTTTTCCTTTTCTTATTCCTTTTATGTGCATGCTGTGTGCAGGGCATAATTCAAAGCCCATCAAAATTGACATCAAATCTGCCACTGCTGGACAGACCTTTAGACTAAGGTAATTCATGACAAATATATTCATAAAGGTCTATACTGCATATTGAGAAGGCAGAAAAGTGGCTTTCTAAGAGTTTTATGGTAAGGATTATTGTGTAGTCTGGCAAGTACAAAACGTCCAGAGCCTGTGTTTGCATAAAGCCTGTGGTAGCTGTGCAGCTCAGTAATTATCCGTCTGGTTGCCCTTATGTTACAAAATGAACACTGTTCAGTATGTAATAGATCTTCAGGCTGCAGTGTAATTGTCTAACGGTGAATTGAGAGCAATATTAAAATTTGCACTGCAGCATAGTGGGGGTTCCCTCTTCTCTGCTCACGTAAGAAATGAAATGAAGATTTGTCCTTCCTTCAGATGTCTTAATAATTATCTACTACTTAACATACGGTACTGTTCAATTAATTCTTTTTCAGTGAAAAAGAAAAGAAATTGGCATAAACACGATACTGGACAGACGACAGAGGTCAAACCTGTACAGAATGGGAGCCAAGTCTTTATAAAGGAACTTCGAAGTCGTACTTTTCCAAGGTAGGTTGTTCAGTAGCACGCATGGACAGAGCTGTTGAGGTAAAGCATATATAGTTGGTTTACTACGAAGCTGATGATGATCCCTGCTGAAAGCATCATATAGTACAGAGCGATGAAGTTTAAGTGAGTGCTGTTCTATTGCAGATGTCCCAGGCTCTTCCCTTTTTCATATTTGTGCAGCCGTATTAAAATCTGCTCTTGATTGAGCCCGGTTCCTGTGGATTTCCACAGAAGCTAGTATTTGTGAAGACAAGAACAAGAATGTGTTTGGCCCCTACAACATTCACTTGCATAAGAAACTAACCAATTTATTGCATAGAATTGTCCAGTTCTCAAAAATACTAATGGTTTTGCTGTAAGTCTGTCTCCATCTTCTGAAAAGAAGAACAATGACATCCTCGGTTGCTACAGTGACAAAGGCTCTCTTATTTGGGGTAATGAATAGCGCTAATTGTTAGGTGACATGTTCCACACTTTATTAGGCTGCTTCACAGCCATTTGTGAGAGTGATGATTTTCTTCTGGTTCTTTAATGTAGGCATTAGCCAAATAATTCCTTAATTATTAAAGGCTAATTATTTTAGAAGAATCCTTGAAGACTGGTAAAGTGTACTTGGTAAACACAAAACTTCTTCCTTTTTACGGAGAATTTAATTTCACATTTAATTTCAGGTACTGGTCTTAGGCTGGTTAAGGAAAAGGCTGAAAATACCTCTGCAAAGTGTTTGCAGCACTTACAGATGTGTTTCACTGAACTTAGGACCAAGTATTTTTACTTGTTTGGCTATTTTTATTTGGGCCTGCTAGATTTTTGTCTTAGCTTTTTTTTTTTTTTTGCATACAGAGCAATTTGACAGGTTGCAAAGCTAATTTCTTAAAAGAGGTTTAAGGCCTAGGCAGAATGATTTCAGTAACCTTGGATGGCCTCTGACATTGCACTCACATATGCAAGATCTCATGAGTCACTCCCAAATTGTAAAAAAACATGGACCCTCATTTTTTTGGTTTCTCACATAAATGTGCGTATAAGAAAATCCTGCTGCCACATTAAACTTTCTGAGAAAGAAGGGTCTCTAGCGAAAAGGAGTGTCTGCAAGATTCAGGCCCCTGACATCTACATTTGCGCCATTAGTAAAACAAAGTCTTGTTGAGAAATGTTCTCTTCTGAAGAAAATGAATGAAATCTGCAGATGTTCACAGAACAAAACCCAACACTCGTCAGTCAGAATGTGATGAATGGAAAAAGGGGGTCTCAGTTCAGAGACAGAAACATCATTGCTGATTCACAGCACACGACAGTAAATTATAACCCATGGTTAGTCCCTTGATGAGGTTCAGATCAAAAGGAACAGTGAAGAGAGCAAAAAGGCCAAAACTATAATTCATGTCATTCCACTCCCAAATGTTTAATACCAAAATAGCATTAGAGTAGTAATAGTAGTAGTAACAATAATTAAATTGATGGTTCAGGTACTTCAGTGTAGGTGCCAGACTCTCCATTTTGGCATGATCATTACTAGATGCTCTGGTACTCGTCTCTCTTTACGACTATGTGTAAGTTTCTGTGGCACATATAGAAGCAAATCAGACTTGAACAAGTATGCAAGATATATATGGGCACCGTAAAGTAAATGCAGAGGTTTAGTGGTAAATCATAGTTTGCCTCTTGTTCCTCGTTCTTTGCATGTTGCTGGCGTAAGGTACCAGTGCTCACATAAATGAGGAATGCTCCTTTTAATTAACTGTTAATTAAATTTGCCTCCTGATCAACCATTGCCGATGCATGGTGGCTGGGGTGACCCAGAAATAAGCTGGGTTTCTACAGCTTATCCCTCTTTGCGTCTAGCCATCTTGTTCTACCTGGGGTTCAAACCTCCTGCCTGGCATATCCCTGCCAGGGTGGCCTGGGCAGGCCCAGGGTGAGGGGTTCCCCCTGCATGGCGGGGTCGAAGGAGGAGCCTCCACAGCAAAGGGTGTGGGGGAGCCCCCACAGTTAAAGGGTGTCGGGGGCTCTGCCGCAGATTGGGCTTTGTGGGGCAGTGAAGGTGGTGAGGCCCGAGCATGCCGGCTGCCATGGCGGTGCTCACAGCCTCATCCCCTTTCCTGCGGGTTTTTGGTGCCGTATGAAGACGTGAGCTGTAGTTCAGAACTGCTGCAGGAGAGGGCAGTCATGTATTAGCCTTACCCGCTCGGGGAGGTAGCGCTTTTTGGGGTGAACACTCAAAGTTTTGCTGTTCCCCCTGCCGGCAGCCATGGCCCTGGCCTGCCGGACGGTTTTTGGAGCCTGGCTGACAAACTACACGTGGTGGCAGGGCGCTTTTGGGACTGATGGTCGTTCATATAAAGTCACTTTTCACTCCAGATTCAAAGTGGTTTACTCTTGAAAAGATCTAGAAATCTTGAATTCCCCTTGAGAGTTGTTGGTGCAAATAGCTGGTCATCTGATGAAGCTGCCCTTTCCTTAGTCTCTTTGATGCCCTCCCAGAGACTTGAAAATTTGCAGAATATTTCCTGAGCAATTTATTTGACTACTTAAAAACGATTTGCAAAGTATTTCCTGGAAAATTTATTTGAGATTATCTAACATTTTAAATCTTGCCTTCTTTACAGAGGAACAGTTAACATTTGATCACTTGAGCATTGATCACTGGTAACTTGACAGATCGCTATAGTTGAGGAAAAAAGTCTTTCTCCGTAAGCTGTTATTTTAGGAGTTTCCAGCAGTTGGCGCATGAGGCTCGAGCAAATCGATTCCGGACTGTTTTAGTGTGCTCTGCATGCTTTGCAATAAATGGCTTTTTGGATTTTGTCTTATGCACCTAATTTGCATATAATTGCTTATTCATAACATTTTCCTTTCAGTAGTGAAATGCAGATGCCAAACTCTGCATGGAAGCACCTCACTATTGAATCTGTGTTTACTTTTTCAGTGCTGAAGACATAGTCGTGAAATTGCCAGGCAGCCAACTAACAACAGAGTATTTGGAAGAAAAAGGCTTTGCAGAGCCCATCCTTGTTCCAAAGAAGGATGGCCTGGGTTTGTCTGTACCTGCACCCACCTTCTACGTCAGTGATGTTGAAAACTACGTTGGTGGGTATCTGGCAAGCAGGTGGCATTGTACTGTCTGGAGCTCAGCTGCTTCTTAAAAAAAAATATATATTATTTGTATAAAAAATGTAAAATATATTGTAAAATATTGTCTGCCTTGAGCTATGCTGACTTCAATATTTATTATGTAGTGGTAGCTTGTAATTAGCAATTCATTCAGTCTTGTTTCTTGTACCAACTTGTGTATCTTACAGTGAGCCTGAGCCAGACTGCATTGTACGCCATAGCACTGCATTAAAAGAAACAGTCATAGTAGTATTAAAAAATTGTTTCTTCAGGCCAGGTCTTAATTGATTACTGCCATCTTGCTTTGTATTGAAGGAATTACTAGACTGAGATTCCCGCTCTGCAAAAGCAGTACATTTTTTAACACTGCTGACAGTGAGAGGTATTTTCATTGCCGCTGGTTGTTTGGATTCATTTCAGCATCCTCCTGTCTCTAACCTGAGCAGGGTATTGTACTGCATCTTCTCACAAGTCATCACGTCATCCCACCTTAGAAGGCATACCTTGATCAGGAGCCATGGAAGTGCTCTGAAATTGCTTGCCTTGTCTCCACATCCTTCTTGATCTAGCATGTGTGATCTTGTCTCGTCCTCTCTCGCTCTGTCCCTCTTCTGTGTCGCTTTCTGTCCGATTCTCTCTTCTTCCAGTCTTCTGGCAAGGTATCATCCTTTTGGAGCCATGACTCCAGCTCCAATGTATCTGTCTCTTTTTCATGGTCCCTTTACCTCCTTACATAGTCTGCTAACCACCCCCTCCTCCTGCACTTTGTTTACCAGGCCATTGACCTGTTCCCCAAACTGGAGGGTGCTAACACCAACCACTGGTGTTCTTGACTGTATCTATTGCTTTGCAGTGATTGTGTGCAGTGAGATAACTATGAATAAAGGAGAATTCAAGAACCCTATTTTATTGTTCTCTCTGTCCCATTGATTCTACAGGAAACATATTTTCCTTGTCCATCTGCTACACTTAGCAGATTTTCTTGTATGACTTAGGTGCTCCTTATGCATCTGCTGGCTTTCTCTCAGCCTCTAGCTGAAATAATCCACCCTACCAACAAAACAGTTAGTGAAAAGCTGGAGGGAACAACATGGGTTGTTTAATCTGGAGCTGGCACCAGATTTGAAAGTGAACAGAACAAATATGTGCTGGTTTAACCTCCATGGGGTTAGTTCACTTGAAAGGGATTTCCCAGGCAGGGATTTATTTTGCTGTTTTGTAGTTTATTACATTGGACCTAGAATGTCTTCTAGAAACAATCTAAAGTAAGCGGCAGAGGACAAAATACCACAACCGAGACTGCCAAATACATCATTACCATTCTGGCATTTCATGAAAAAAGAAATTGATTTTTTTTTTCCTTCTCCTAATGTGAAAAAAGCTATGAATGAAACACTGGGAGAGGAAAAATAAGGCCAATTAAAACTGAAGGGAAGAAAGACTGGAGAGATGCTTTTCTTGCAGAAAGCATAAGAGAGCGTGCTTAGAAATGGACACTCTTTATAAAGCTTTCTCCATGTGTTCTCTGGTGTGCCCAGTGTTAAATTCCACTAATTGACTAATACTGTTAGTATTAACACTCGAGATTTGTATCCAACAAGGTCTGTCAGAGAAGATGTATAAGTACTAGCAGCTTATTCTCTGTACTCTAATACAGAGGGGATGGATTTTTGATAGGTGTAATTTTGGGTAAAATAACAAAAAGTCCATTTTTTTGTGGCATACCTGAAATACCATGTTAAAAAATGGGAATTTTCCTGCAAAACTCCTCAGTTATAGATTTCATAAGCAAAAATTTAAAATAGAGCGTAAGAGAACTTACAATTTTGGAAAATCAGTTTGACAAGATATCCTGTACAATATTACACTCTGTCTACAATCACGAGACTTTTACAGCATAGTGGGTAGGGCTTATTCTGTGGATATGCAGGTATTTGCATATAATTTTCACCATGCAAATAAAATCCATAGTGAAATAAATGGATTCAAAATAACATTAATCCTTTAAAGATAAAAATTACAGCAATAATTATGTCAGTGGGCATGAATACAAAAGCACCATTTTATGCATACACATTTTATGTATATACACCTTTTTTTTACATATATGTGTATGTGTATACACGTCTAAACGGGGATGATACAAAGGCTAAGAAGATCAGAAAATCAAAAGATTGAGATGTTTCTCAAAATGTTAACTCACACCCAAGCACACAAAATCGGGCAAGTCAGGCTGCCCTTCAATCTCTCTTTTTCATTGAATTAAATTTGTAGGACCAGAGAGGAGTGTTGATGTCACTGATGTCACCAAACAGAAAGACTGCAAGATGAAGCTCAAGGAATTTGTGGATTACTACTACAGTACAAACAGGAAAAGGGTCCTCAATGTGACCAACCTGGAGTTCTCAGACACGAGGTGAGAGTCCAGACTGCAGCACTGCGCAGTGTCTGGGATACATGGTGGGGTTCCGCTGGGGGAGTTTGAACAGCCTCTGCCTTCTCTGCTGGTTCCCTCTTTAGGAGGTACTGCTTTAACCATGGGATAGCGGCTTCTTGTTGCTCTGACTCTCCACTGCATCATCCATATGCAGCCAGTTCAGGCAAAGCATGGAAATGAAAGTGCTATTTGCTGTATGAGGAGAATGGTACATAGTGGACTAAAAGGGCCAGCATTTGTCATGGTAATTCACACCTGCATATCATCAGCATTCATGTGCCATCAGCGTTCACATATGAGAACAGAACATTTTGGCATCTTTCAGTTTTATTTTAACTCTAGTAGTATAGGTATAGTTAATTCATTGCAACTAGATACTAGTGATTTATAACTAGAGCATAACTTGATGCTCCAGGACCAAATTGTCTGCCCCATCCTAGTAGTGAATGATAACATAGTGTGTTCCTAGTATGATCTTAGGTACTTAGATGCAGCTTGACAGATACTGGTAAGAGTAAAGAAAGAAGGACAGAGATGACCACAGAGGTATGATAAAACTGTATGTGGGTGTCCTGGTTTTGGCTGGGTTAATTTTCTTCCTAGTAGCTGGCATAGTGCTGTGTTTTGGATTTAGTAGGAGCAGAATGCTGATAACACACTGATGTTTTAGTTGTTGCTAAGTAGTGCTTAGGCTAGTCAAGGACTTTCTTTTTCAGCTTCCCATGCTCTGCCAGGTGCACAAGAAGCTGGGAGGGGGCACAGCCAAGATAGTTGATCCAAACTGGCCAAAAGGCTATTCCATACTGTATGACGTCATGCTCAGTATATAAACTGCGGGGGAGTTGGCCGGGGGAGCGATCGCTGCTTGGGGACTGGCTGGGCGTCGGTCGGCGGGTGGTGAGCGGTTGCATCACTTGTTTATTTTTCCTGGGTTTTGTTTCTCTGATTCTCCTTTTCATTGCAATTTTATTACTACTACTATTATTATTATTATTTTATTTCAATTATTAAACTGTTTTTATCTCAACC
>VYZW01025800.1:3593-16351 GCA_013401315.1 Balaeniceps rex
TCTAAACATACACTTTTCTGTATCAGCTGAGGCCACAGACATTTTTCTGGCAAAATTTTCCTGGAGCTGACCTCAGCCGTTAGTTTATACATGAAAGAAGATTTTAAGTTTCTACCGTGGCTAGTAGCGAGACCCCACTTAGTACCAAGTCAGCCTGTACTTCTGTGTATTAGTGGTAACATCTCTTAGACAGCTTTACCAGATAGATATAGAATTGAAGATCGTTTTTCATTCACTGTAGTGTGATTAATTGTTTAACTACCTCCATCACGTTCTTTGTTAAAGGTTGGGATTAGTAGTCTGAAGTCCTCAAGTCCAGTCTTGCTGTTTTTACTCACACACTGGATTCTGCTGATTTGGCATTCAGCTCTGGATCCTTCACACTGGGAGCTCTCGGCTGCTTGCTTCACACTGCGGACAGGAGATGGGGTGAAGCACTGCCAGTGTGTCTCCTCTCTTTCCCATCCCCCTTTGTCTAGGTATCCAGTTGCCCTGCTTTTTATTGTCAGCAGAATACCAAATGCAATAGAACTCCTGTTTGATTTGGGGCTCATCTGAATATTTGACAAAATACACACCTAAACCATTACACTCAAGAATGCATGTGCCTTGTGTCCAAGCACATGATTTTCAAGCTGGATGTCTTCTCTCATACGTACATGAAGATACACATTTAACAAGTGCTAGTCTCCTGCTATCATGGAGCAGCCAGGTCATAAAGGTTCCTTGAAGTTTTCAAGCTCCTTTCTAAAACTTTTGTCTCCGTTTCACTCTTTGTGGTCAAAAATATGTTTGAGAAGTGTTCTCACTTGTCTGACAAAAAACTTCCACGTGTCCCTCCCAACAATAGTGTATTCATAACCATTTATATTCACCTTCTGTTGTGCCAGCAATTATATTTTAGCTTAAATAGCATTTTCCTCTCATTCCCCATGACATTACAGCCCCTTTGTCTCACTCCTGTTGGTCTCCTTTATATCTGGTAGTTACAACAAACATTCAAGCCTGCTTTCTGTCCGATTTGGATCAGTAAGCCTGATGCATTGGTAGACTACTGAACAAAAATGGGCCGCCAGGATGTCCCTTTTTTTCTTGGCTGTGTTTTGTGGAATATTCAAGGGAATAGTCATGGTCTAAGATTTCCTACCTGGCTGGTTGTGGAGTGGCTGCTATGTCTATTGTACCATGCTACTCAGTGCTACCAAGATTTGGGTACCTATTTAGCATGTTCAAAGGCAGAAATACAGGTGTCCTGTGAAGATTTTTACTGTGGAAATCTGGATGCTGTTTGGAATATGGGCTCTTGTAGGTTAATTAAAAAATAGCAGCAAAAATCATAACAAGATGTTCACACTACATAAAATCAAAAACCTTCCTAAATACTTAATTTACCTTCTTAAATTTAGAGGCTGAGGAAGAAACTTGACTGGATTACATCTGTTAAGTTAAAAAAAACCCCAACAAACAAACCTTAGAAAAAGATAAAATAAAAAAAGTAATAATTTTTCATTTGTGTCTGATGGGGTTGTGTTTTTTTTTTTTTTAACTGTTTGCAAATCTTCAGTGTAATGGTTTGAAACCCAGTCGTGTCATTTCTTTACGCCCACACACAGAGCTGCAGTAGTGCAGACACTGTAGCAGGCAAACCATATTACCAGCATCGTCCATTAAAACTCTTCCCACACCAAGCGTGGGCTGACTTCACCCCCTCCTCGCTTTGCACACACCCCACCACCCACCCTTCAATTTTCAAATGCTTAAAAAAAAGAGAAGAGAAAGACACTGAAAAAAAGAAAACGGGATGCTTCGTTTCAACGCTATTCCAGAGAGATCTGAACCTCTCCACCTGCCTGTGAATTGGCCACCTAAAGGTTAGCAAGTATTTTGTTATCATTTTATATAGACAGAAATATAATTAAATTCTAGATGGTAAGACAGAAATTTTAGAGTTGTAATTTTTTTAATGTGATGGTTCTTTCACTTAGCAATGAGAAAGATTTTTTCCTAAAACACAAAGCATTTTAGTACTGGCCCCACTTCTGTTTTTAAAAGGGCTTTAAGCACTATTTTTTCACCATTTAGTCCAACCTCCTAAACTTTAAAAGATGGATTAGGGTTATTATTTTTCTGTTAGAGCAACCTGTTGATTACAGACTGCTGGCTGGAGGTTGTTAACTCTTTCCTAACAAGGGAAATGCACAGGAGTGAATCCGATGAAAGGACAAAAGAATGGAAATCCTTTGAGGTTTTTAGATTTTTTAAGCATTAACAATCCTATTTTTTTTTCATTGTGAAGCCACCAACAATGTTACAAAACCAACAGATGTGTTAGACACGTTTCTTTTTAGAAAGAAGTGGTGTAAATTTAAAATAAAGACATGTAATAAACTAGAAAGACTGGAGCTGAGAAAAGTAGCAGCATAAGAAATAGAATAGGAAATATTCACTGATACAAATTGCATGAAGAGATCAAAAGGGCCAATACAATGTTTACTTACACACTAAAATATATTATAGTAACAATGTTCTTACTGGTTTAAGCCTTTTGAATGTTTTCATTTATGGACATTCAAGAAAAGGAGAATCAAAAAGATAGAAAACTGTATATTTAATAATGATCAAAACAGTTGGTGCTATTCTAGAATGAAGGAAAGGTATTACAGATCACATTCTTTTTAAAAGGTTTTAATACTGTATTCTGGTACAGTGTTTATAAAAATAAAAAAATAAAACAATTTCACCGATATCACACAATTGTGGAAGTACAGTGTCAAAAATATTTGTCCTCAGAATATGGCACAAGGATTTCAAAGTTCGATCAGCATGTCTTCTAGTTGCTTTGTACTTTTCTAACATACGAAGCAGGGCAAAACTTCAGGAACAATGACTTCTTAACAAGTAGCAAGATTTCCCAAACTCAGAATTTAAGCAAGAAATGTTATCATTGAAAGATTATGAGGGTTTTGGAAGATTAGGGACTTGCACATTGTCATCCTAATTCTGTGGGGGACTGAGGCTCTCAACTTCGTTAATAAGGTTATAAGCAGTCTGCACACTGTTCTTGGAACTTGCAGTCTTGTAAGATCAGATACATCCCTTAAGAAAAAGTAAAAAGGTGAAGTCAGTACTTCTGTTATGAGATATTTCAAGGTATGAAGTCAAACTGAGAAAAAAGCAAAGGCAAAAATAGTTTTTAAGTAAAACAAGATTAACAGTAATTTCTGGGCTAATCAGGAAATGTATCAGTTCCGTTTTGCTAGTTTGAATTGAGGTCTAGAAAGCACCAGAATTAGGGTACACTCATAAACTTTCCTTTTCCATCAAACAAGTAGTGTTTAAAGTACCTGCACAAAATTTATTTCAGACCCTATGGTTCACTATTACTTTATTATACTAATATTTAAGTAGAAGTTTTGTCTAGTCAATCAAGGGAGTTCTTCATAAACATTGGCACCTTGTGCTAGCCGGCAGTGGTAGACCAGCAACTGGAAATGATAATTCCAGTACCTGTATCTTCTGCTGACAGCAAGATATTGTGTGCTGTTCTCAGCATCACTGTCCTCATAAGAAAAATTAATAGTTAACAATCCTATAAGATACTTTCTTTTCATTTAAGCTTGTAAAGTACTTTAAAACATGTAGTTGATAGGAGCTTTGAAATCTATTTCCTTATTAGTAGAGGAAGCATGCTTACTGCTGCTTTCACTTGATCGCATCTTTGACTAAAACCCTGCAGGTATCTTTGAAGGATACACGGTTTTAGACACCTGGGAGGAGCCCTTTCCGCAGATACTTGGAACCTAGAAATGCATGCCAATGGTATGTGGGTTTGCCTACTCAAATCCTGATTAAGACATGAATTGAGATTGAAGCGCAATATAGCACCACATCCTGTGTAGTACCTGACAGTAGGTTTATCTGTATATATAGTTAAAATAGATATTTTGCTGTATATTGAGCCAACTGAAGTTAATTGGGTTTCTCTGAGCAGGATAATGTTTTGAACTTAAATGAATACAAGTAATCTTGCATAGAGATTCCAGCTTAGGAAATTACACCCAAAAATAGATTGGGTAAAAAAAGAAAACAAAAATAATTTAATTTCAAATAGAACTAATGCAGTGTAATACTGGTCCTCTGTATTAAGTGCACAGTTCAAATTACTTCTAGCCATTACAGCAATATGTTCATCCATATAAATGGGAAGAATCGTAGGATGCTGTGGAGTCAGTGTGATTCCAGAGTCACTCATTCAAGATTTAGAGATTTTAGATCAAGCTTCAAAAGATTCTGCTAAGCCCTGAAACCTGTGTGATAGTGGCAGACATCCATGCAGTCACTTGCTTTAGTTGTAACTTGTCTTATTTAATTATTGCTTCTTCAAGCCTCTCAGGATAAGAAGTTTGCAGTTTTAGCATTCAGAATTTGATATGCTACTCAGTGTTCTAAATAACGAATTTTAAAAGCTTATATGTTTTAGAGTTGTTACTAGTTCCAGCATACTGCTGGAATTATTAATACTGTTTAATATAATTGTCCTTTTTAAGTAAGTTTATCTTAACTTAAAATAATAACAGTCAGTCTCAAAGTGGAATAAAATATAACGGACTTCAGATATGTGATAAAACTGAAGAGAAACTAATTTTGACTGGTTATGTAAAATGCCCATAATCATCTGTTTGTATGATTTGATTCACGCCAGTATTCTCTTATAAGATGTGCATTTTTTTTCTCCATTAGTTTGTTGACTGTAGCATGCAATAATCCTCCAGAAGATCTCACTTACATGTGAGAATCCATTCCTTAAAGAAAGTATCTCCCAATAGAGCTGAAACTAGTTGCTGCATGTAGTTTTATCCATATGGACAGAATGAGTCTGTAGATCAGACGCATGAGTCATTGTAAAGCAGTTCACAATGTCAAGTAGTTTTCTAGATTAACTGATTTTAGGCATGTGCAGTGTCATCACCAATTATTGGGAGCATTTCAGGGTATAATAGAAACTAGAAGGATTTTAAGCAACCATACTAGGCCCTGTTAAGAGCTTTTTTGCCCCCTGAATAACTAAATGACAGGCAAGAAAGACAGGAAGAATAAGACAGAAATATTTCTCCACCTCCAAAATTAGAGGCCTACTAAAATAGGGTCCAGAAACAAACTGAAAGCAATCCAAACAACAGGCAAAACTCTCCAAGATCAATAAAGCTGAGTAGAATGAAAATCCATTGACACCTCCATCATTAGTCTACCATCTGAATTACTAAAAGAAAGAGCTTCCACTAAAGTGGATATTGGACAAACAATCATAATATTACAGTTTCACCACTACCCAATTTACAAGATTGTGCTGGTTTTGGCTGGGATGGACTTAATTTTCTTCATAGTAGCTCCTATGGGGCTGTGTTTTGGATCGGTGCTGAAAACAGCCTTGATAACCCAGGGATGTTTTCGTTCCTGCTGAGCAGTGCTTACACAGAGCCAAGGCCTTTTCTGCCTCTCCCCCCACCCCACCAGCGAGCAGGCTGGGGGGCACAAGAAGCTGGGAGGGGACACAGCCGGGACAGCTGACCCCAACTGACCCAAGGGATGTCCCACACCGTATGACGTCATGCTCAGCACATAAAGCTGGGGGATGAAGGAGGAAAGGGGGGGACATTCAGAGTGATGGCGTTTGTCTTCCCAAGTAACCGTTACGTGTGATGGAGCCCTGCTTTCCTGGAGATGGCTGAACACCTGCCTGCCGGTGGGAAGTGGTGCATGAATTCCTTGTTTTGCTTTGCTTGCGTGCGCGGCTTTTGCTTTACCTATTAAACTGTCTTTATCTCAACCCACGAGTTTTCTCACTTTTACTCTTCTGATTCTCTCCCCCATCCCGCCGGGGGGGAGTGAGCGAGCGGCTGTGCGGTGCTTAGTTGCCGGCTGGGGTTAAGCCACGACAAAGATACAGGCTGCAGCTATCTGAATCGGGCAGATGCTCGTCGCAGTAAGTTATAACCAGATTCAAAGCTACATCTTCCAAAATACAGTGTTCCTAAGGAATTTTTACAGGCCAGATATGCTGATTTTGTAACATTTTAGGGAATGCATATTCCAGTTTGGGATTTACTTAGTCTGCTAGCAGTGGAGGAAGTAGCCATTCCAGTCCATATTTTAAGCAGGTGTTTGCACAAAGAACAGCCGTCCCCCTAACAGGACACCTTGGCTCTGCTGACTGCTTTATCTGAGGAGTCTCCATGAAGTCAACCCACAAACGAAATCTAAACTCTTAAAAGGATCTTTTCACTTCTCTTGACTGTCCCCTATCCTGTTTTCCCTACAGCTTTTCACAAATTTTCGCAAGTTTTGTTGAGCATAACCTAAACACTTTTAACATTCTTTAAGTATTTTCCCTCCTGGTTACTGCTTTCTCCCCTACCGCAGGGCACCATTAGAAGAAGCTGGTGGATAATACCCACACTGGATGAGTTTAGCATTTCATATGTAGCAAGTGTCTTCTCTCCACCATTCTTTTCTTTTCCAACAGATTTTAAGAGAGATCTTTACTGTAAAGTTATAAGCAAATTACCTTTAGGGGTACAAAGAAAAAAATTCCACCATTGTGTCAGTGTATTTCACTGAATGATACAGTTGAATGCAGTGTACAAAATGCCTACATTTCGAAGACAGCTGATTCTGTTTATAGGTTCCTACATGCATAATGATAAAGGATACGAAGAGATTGAAATGCTACTTCATTTTCCTCTGTTTCATCTCTTCCTGTTTTCTGAAGGTTGTTACTGTGACACCAATGTAAAAAAAAAGAAAAAAACAACTTCCTACTTCTAATCTGTTTCAAGTCTTTGTCCTCGTTTCTTTCTGCTTGCATCGAGTATTGACAGAAATGAGACTTCTTTTGCTGAAATGCCTGGCTCAATAAAAGGTATGTAAGCTAAAATTATTTACAGACTAAAGAGGATTCCACTTCTGTATGCGCTCTGCTCTCTGGTATTCTATTTAAGGTAGGGATCACCAAAAACTTTTAAAAAGGCAAAGACTTCTAGTATCATATAGTATATTATGTATGTTCCGAATGCTGAAAAGCTGCTTCTGTGTGGTTACAAAAATAAACTAACTCTATCATGTCTACAGATTATATCTGTAGACCAAGCCAGGGGATTGAGCAACTGCATCTGCTTAAAGACTATGATGCTCAATGGTGTGTAAAAGGATTATATGTAAGTGCAGGAAATAAGTAGTTACATGTATATTTAATGATTTTATTAATAATGATGGGCAGTTGACAGTGCATTTACGTGTGCCATGCAGAAGACAAAAATCTTTTGGTTGTGTAATCCAAGATTATTATAACAGTGCTAATCAAATGAAGCAAATTTGGTTGTGTAATCCAAGATTATTATAACGGTGCTAATAAAATGAAGCAAATTTGGTAAAATTTATTTGGAATTAAGGAAAAAAATTATATAGAAAAGAGGAACACATTGGATTTAAAACAAGTTTTTTATACAACCCCCCCTTATTAAAATACTTTATACTTATTCTTATATACAGAATAAGACAGTTTCTGCTATGCTGATTTGTCATCTGAAACTACTCCACTTTTTGACTTTTCAGTGTTCCACACACCTACCTATGGTGTGTACCTGAAGGTATAATTCAAACTAGGAACAAAATAATTGTATTTAAATGGAATTTTATTGACCGGTTTTGATAGCTTAAGAAACAAATTTAGAAAATTTTGGACAGGCCAAATCCTGCTTTTATTTTTGTTTCTCGGAAATTTTTCCTTATCTAATTAGGATGAAGTTTTCATACTAGTAGTTCGATGCTACAAGTTACAAATTGAGCTCAGAACGTCAGGTAGATGCTCAGTAACAGGGATAATCAACAAAGGAAGTTTTTCCACTTTAGGCAAGGACTACCCAGAATTAGCCTTGGGGTAGAATTAGTTCGAGATAAGCTATTTTTGTCAATGTACAAAGAAATGTAGTGGCTTTTTTTGTACATGAAAGACAGATGTGAAAGGTATGATCATATTCCCCACAGTAGAATACAAGCCACAGAAGTTTAATTTAGGAAGAAAGTGTATTTTGTTTGCTGTGAAAAGCAGCAAACTACCACAGCTGGTAGAAATGTATTATTTTAAGAGTTTCTTAAAAGTAAGGAGATTGTGTATCACCATCTAGTTTAATTGTTTAGCATTAGTTAAAACTTTCCTTTACATTTTCTGTAATCATTTAAGTATTTTCTTTGTAGAACATTACAGAGCACTGAAATGATTCTCAGAATTACACTGTACTTTGGGCCCCAGAAACTTAGCAGAATAACCAAAATCACACAGAGAGTCTGGTACTTTGCAACTATACGATTCATATTAAAAACATCTGTCCAGCGCAAGTCCTGCTAACTTACAGGCTGGCCTTGAAGGGCCCATCAACTATGCATGAGAATGAGGATAGTTAAAGAGACAGATTGTCACACTGGAGCAGGCTTATGGGAGTGGGGATGTGAATTCGCATTTCCACACTTCTCTCCAGGGGAAGGTGGGGAGCATAGATACCATGACTTGTTTCATCTGACGTGGTACTTGTTAGATGTTCTAGCTACATGGTATTCAGACTTCACTTTTCTTCTTTGAGTCTTGTCTCTGCAGCATATTTTTTTCCCCTCAACTTTTCTTTATTTTCACATCTTTCAAAAAACTACTGCATGCTTAGTTTATGAGTACCATTGGCTAATGTCTTATCATTTGCTGCTGGTTTTATTGTATGCTGTGTTTAAATGCTATGAATAAAGCTGACTGTATAGCTTAAGAACCATCTTAAATGGACTTGAAATGTCTATAACCTCACTTTGCAAATTAGAGAAATCCACTTTTGTCCCATAGTGTTAACCACACTGCAGAATATGAACAATAAATTAATTCCTTTAACAAGCCATATTCTTTTAACATTCTTTTATCAATATAGTCAATACCTATACTACAAAGCCACTTAAGTGATTGTTCTATGTAG
Organism: Balaeniceps rex; assembly: GCA_013401315.1. Classification (NCBI taxonomy): domain Eukaryota; kingdom Metazoa; phylum Chordata; class Aves; order Pelecaniformes; family Balaenicipitidae; genus Balaeniceps; species Balaeniceps rex. The sequence continues at coordinate 12,605 of VYZW01025800.1, forward strand.
AAATCTCTGAAGTGGACAAGAAAAGTCCTTGCTTGATAACTGAATTCAATTTATAAAATTAATGAGAAAGGAGAAAAGGCAAAATCTAACACATTGCTGTGCGCAGATCAGGTCATTGTACAGGTTGTTTTCTGGGATTTTTATTATTTTTATCTTTGGGTGGAGACAAAGAGTCCCATCAGGCACTGATACCTTTCCCATAAGTGGTCTAACCCTGAGCCCACTGCAGTCCGTAGCAAGCTACTCAGTTACTTCAGTGGCTCATCAGCCGTTTTGTTGATGCATGTAATGCATGCAGAGAAGCTAATGGCCTTGCTCATGCCCAGACGGAAAGTCAGAAAACACATCCCAGGGACTGCATTGCTGTTTCTTCCTCCGCTTTTTCAATTCTTGCAAGAAGCAAAGCAGATCAGAGAGAAACTGGAAGAAGCCTTGGCTGTGAAACATAAGTTGTCAGCCAGCAACAGAACTTCCAGAAGTGGAGCAGAGTGAGGAGCGCAGAGAAATAGGTACGGGGTTCTTGGTACATTAGTTTTCTGTTGCTCAAGGAGACAAGTATTTACAGTTGCATTGTGAGCTACGGATAGGTATGAAATAATCAGTGGGATTAAAGGCAATATCCTAATATGCAAAACCTTTTCCTTTGCAGAAGACTGATAACCAAGAGGGTTGCTTTATCTTTCAGTTTCAATGGTGCACACATTTCATACGAAAACTACCTGAATTCCTAGTCTATTTATTGAGATGCTAATTGCATTTATTACTGAGCACATAACTCATTGAGCTTAACCTGTTCCATTTGATCATTAATAGAACGTTATTTTCCCATTTTTTCATGTGACGTGAGTGAGACGCTATCATCTTCAGTTGTGAAGTAACAGAATTTCTCTTGGATCTCCATCCAACTTTGTATCAATTTACCAGATTTATTAACTGCTCTAATAGTAACTGAGGAATACTCAAACCCACTTACATTGAGTTTGCCATTTCTCCTTTATGTGAATTATTTGCAAAATTCTCAGTAACTACATGCAACAGAGATTTTGCTTTGAGTAACGGTAACATAGTGTGTGTGTCATACGGAACCAGTCCAAATTTCAAACAACATTTTTGAGTAATGTTTTTTACTGATTAGCTGTTAAAATGATCCAAGGAAGGTACAGAAACACCACTACAGATTATGCAGTAAGGCAACAAATTGCAGATTTCACATTTAGCCACTGATGATGTTATTTCGAATGGGGTTTTTATGACTGTTTGCACAAGAACAGCCTATTATTCATAACAGCCAATGAATACAGAGCTGTGAGTATAGCTGAATAAGAATTTGAATAAACATTCACAGATCACCTTCTACTTTTCACCCAAACCATAATTACAAGAGGTTACGCTGATGCCTCTATCAGTTCTTCCAAAAATAATTTTCAACTAGCTTATTTTGATAGTTTCCTAGTTTGTTTCTAAGAAAGAAAAAAGACAAGACAAATTTTTGTCAAAATAAGAAGTAGTCTGGACCAGCACCAGCCCTGAATATATTTGAACAGATTTCATAGGAATAGGTTCACTTTTTCCAAAAACTGTGTCTACAAAATGTTTTCATCTGGCATTGAAAGCATCTAAAAATAAGCAGTATACCATAATATCACCTTTGATTAGACAAAATTAATTTGGGCTACACAAAAGACAGCTTTAATTTATCCCACTGTTTTCCTATGATACCATCTTTTCTACTTTGTACATATTTATGTAAATCTCACTTGTAAAACAGGACATCAGTTTCATTTTGTTCACATATTTTTATTTTGCACCACTTGCCATAATGTGTTTAGCCTTAGTTCACTTAAATTGGGTAAACACAGATAATATGCAGCCATGTTTAATGTCCTGTGTTTGGAACAGGTTGTCCAAAGAAGCTGTGCAGTTTTTATCCTCAGAGGTTTTCAAAACCAGACTGGATAACACCCTGAGCAACCTCACCTGACCGCAGTGCTAACTCTGCTTTGAGCTGGTGTTTGGACTAGAGACCTCCTGAGGTCCCTTCTAACCCGAATGGTTCTGTCATTACATTAAATAGTTAACATGGTAAGACTACCTGATTCTTTATCATCAATGTCAGTATGNCTTTAATTCATAGCTAAGAAATGAAAGATTAATCAATTGGAAAAGGAAGTCATTATTGTCTGTATAATGCCTGTATGTAAGATTTGTGATATTCTTAATTGCTAACTTTCCCNATTGTTCTGTGTTTCTATATTAACATTTATTAATGTAAATTCTTAAATTAAAAAACATGGTACAAATATGTAATGGAAATATGGTTCCAGAAAATTAAAATTGTATTATTTCTGGGGTGCTGAGAGCCTCCATTTGCAAATCTGATACTCGGATACTTTGGGTACTTATTGTAGGTTTTAAGTGCGATGTTTAATGTTCTTTACACTGTACTGAACTTTAATTCATAGCTAAGAAATGAAAGATTAATCAATTGGAAAAGGAAGTCATTATTGTCTGTATAATGCCTGTATGTAAGATTTGTGATATTCTTAATTGCTAACTTTCCCAGTCCAGCAGTTGAAAGTGTTTATTTTATTTTGCCATCTGAAGATTCCTACTTGTTTTGTTTCCCCTCCCTTACAGATACATGAGCATATGGCAGATAACCTTTGAAATGGAGGCACAGAAGCAGCCTGGTTTTACAGGTGCACTAGCAGATCGACCAATTCCAACCTCTTCGCTTCAGCCTGCCAAGGGTTCTTCAGATCTCAGCCAAGGCAGTGTGATTCCCCAACAGGAGCAAGCGCTGTCTCAACCTGTGTATCTAAAAGCCCTTACCATACCACTGTATCAGCCTGTCCAGGCAGGATGCTTTCAGCCAACCAGCCAGTTAGTGACTGGCAGGACCTGTGTAAATCTAGACAGCAGTAACATACCTCTAATCCTGAATCCACTTGTTCCTTCAGAAGGCACAGATCACCCTCCGTCAGTTTTTCAGAAACTTGGGCAAACTCTAACATTGAACATAGTGAGCACTTTACCAGTTTTATCATCACCAAATTCTTGTGCAAATGCATCTATTGGAAGCCCAGGAAAATCAAAAAAAGCTGGGAAATATATCTGCAAACACTGTGGACGGGATTGTTTGAAGCCAAGTGTCCTTGAGAAACATATTCGCTCTCACACAGGAGAGAGGCCCTTTCCATGCACCACGTGTGGTATTGCATTTAAAACTCAAAGCAATTTGTATAAACACAGAAGAACTCAAACACATGTCAACAATACCAGACTGCCCTCAGACTCTGACAACAGTGGCATGTTGGAGCAAAATGAGAAATCAACAGAGAGCACCACGTCACATCAAGGCAGCAAACTACTTAGTAGCACCTGTGAAGACAAGGGGATACAGACGAAACAAATGAGTTCAGAGACCAGCGCTGTAACAGACACTAAGAAACTTCTTAATGACCTGCCGGCAACAAATTCATCATTTGCTTCAGAAAGTCAAGAAACAACGAATCAGTCCTTTAGTTCCAAGGCTAATCAGGGGGTTCCTGAAAGAGAACCTCAAATTTTATCATCTCCAGGAGCTTTGCCAAATGGTCAGTGCCAGAGAAAGAAGATACAGGAGCAAAGAACTCCAAGTGCCAATAAGCATATTCAGTTGCAAAGGCAGCAAGCAACCTCTTCAGAAAAACAGTGGGATTACAAGCCATTTGACTGCAAGCTAAAGAAGTGTGAGAGCACTGACTC
>VYZW01025833.1:0-55232 GCA_013401315.1 Balaeniceps rex
CTCTTCAGTATGGCTCTTAAGAAATGAAATATTATTCTCAGGATAATGTGCAGTTAATAACTGAAGCTATTCTGTCTCTCATGAGTGGTGGGATCTCATGAGCCCAGTGCTGAGCTGATACCTGACATCTTGACAGACTAACAAAACCCCTGGACTGAAGGAATCAGGGTGGTTCAGGAATTTGGCAGCCCAGATTTTTGGGGGGAAAGTGCATGGCAGTAGACTTCGTTTGACCTAAGATCTGCCGCAGGCAGTGACCAAGCTTCCCATAAGGCCAGCCAGGCATGTAACTATGCAGTTTTCAATGGAAGCTCATCAAAAGACAATAGTATTTCCGAAGCACTTTCATTTTAATAAATCACCAGTTTCCAAGGAAAACTTCTCTTTCGGAAAATTCTCAACCTGGTGCTTTTTGACTGGAGGTTAGAAATGGCATTGCTCAGTGATAACATCAGTCTTCTATTTAAATTCCCATCAAGTAAGACCTTGCAGAAAATATTATCTCCTACAGTATGTAACATGGCTTTGAATTTGTTTACTACTTCTCAGTCATTCATTGTAAAATGGAGGGTGATTTAGCAACTAGACACAGAAAACAAGTTATTCTCCAAAAACTTTGCATCTACTAAAAAGGATAGCATCAACAATAAGATAAGAAAGCCAGGTCATTCTTGTTTAGGGAAATGAGCTAATCATATCATGGGTTGTTATCTGCTACATTGTTTGAGTTATAATTTTGTTGGCATCAGACATAATGATTAAAAGGGGAATTTATGCCTTCTAACCTCTCTCTATAATTGTGCCTATATATGTTTATGACTATAAGGAAAGTAGGGAAACTTCCATGAGGCAAACCCATAATTTTATTTTATAAACATAATGTTCTTACATTGTGTGATTAAAAGTGTAGAAATGCTGACAACTTATTTATTCTGGCATGCTGCAAAAATGAAACTGTGTACTCTGGCTTTTATGTTATGTGCTGTGTAAGCATTAATTATATTTTTCTGAATCTTTCTAAGGATGCAGAAAATCCTGCCAATTTGACCAGTTTTGTGGTGGCATGCAGTATTGGAAACATAACCATTCAGGATCTTCAGGATTATGTGAAGGTTACAATTAAGCATATCAAAATTCAGGTAAAACAAGACTGATTATTCAGAGGAACAGGAATGCAGATTATATATAGTAAAGGCTAAGCATATAGCCTGATTGATTTGGATGGATTTTGAGTAAGAACACGAACTCAAATGGAAATAAAAACTCTAGAACAAAAGCAAGTAAGCAAAAAGTAAAAACAAATAACCTCTCCCATCCTCACACATTCCTACTCCATTCATAATCTAACATTTCTATGAAAGACTATTGTTTCTGCCACTCAGAGGCAATTTCAGTGCCAATAACTGCAGGCAAAACCCCTGTTCATGACCATGTTCGTGACCAGTGACCAGGGACACGATTTATTACACTGGAACTTTAGAATTACTTAAATTCTTTAATCAAACATGAATTGCTTTGTTAATAGTTCCCCAAGTTATTTTGTTGTTATGTGTTTTTCAGCAAAGGAGGAATGGACAGAATCACGTTGTTAAAAGATGACTACAATTCATTTAGGGAAATACAGACCAAATGCAACCTTTTGGTACATACTGTTTCAGTTAAAAAACTTGACTCTGTTCTCAGACATGTTGTCAGTAGATACTCCAAAATAGACAATAGCACTAGAGAAGTTAAGAAAGATGTTAAAATGCAATACCTACATAAATTGTTCATGTAATGAGTACGTGGTTCATAATTTTCACAAGTCAATTAACTTTACCTTACATTTCATTATAATGATTATTTTAAAGTCACACAAAACAACCTCCACTTTAGACTCTGTAAAGACGTCATACTCATGGATACATTTAGTGAGACAACAAAACTTTGTTATTCTGAGGATGTGGAAAAGGAACAGTGCAGAGGAACAGTGCTCTAGGTTTTATAATCTGGGCTGATCTGTCTTTCCAGCGAGGTACTAATTTGACACTAGACAAAATTTCAACAATCCAAATAATATTTATTCTTCTGCTTATTAAGTGAAAAGATATGTAGTAAAGTATCTGTTGTAAATGTATATGTTGAAGAGATTTATGTCTGGAGAGGTATAAAAGGTCTACTTTTAATGTGTTCTTAGGAAGATCCTAAGCCTACCTGTGTCTTCTGGGATATGAATAAAAATGGTAAGTTTAAAAATAGTGTATTTCTTTTATGAGGGGAATAAAGGTGTCTAAGTTTTAAAATCAGTCAGTCTTGGCTCTTTTTGCTTCTTAATCAGTCCTTGAAGAATTAGGTGAAATCTTTACACTGTATCATTTCTATTTAGTAAGGTCATTTGTAACAGCAGATGTTAAATATTCTTACTAAAAGTTTTGTATGTAAATTTGGTTAACATTTTAAATTTGTAAATAAAGTGTCTCTACTTTTCTGTATCTGATAGCAGTTTTTCACTGGTCTGTCTGCATGTGCAAATTAAATAGTAATTCTGATCAGACACATGAATGGTTCTTAGCCATACTTTTAATTGGCCATTTTAAGAATATTGGGTTATTTAATTGTGAGATTGTGCATGATACAAATCTTAAGCTCTTTTTTCTTCTGTGCAAGGTTAGGAACTACATTACACAAAGTGCATTTAGACAGAGACTCAACATGCAGCTTGTAAAAAGATGACAGTTTGCACGATGAGGTCCCATATGGAGACACACATTAACAAGGCATCGTTTTAGCTCATTCTTCATTGGTACTGCCTAACCCGTGTGTGATGTTAAACTCAAGCTCTTCACCCTTTGCACAGACAAAGCCATTCTCTGGGATGACTTTTCAGATCCTTCTATTTTAGAGATCACTACTGAGATGTTACTTCTCCTCACCATAGAAACAGAGATAGAGCAAAGAAATAGCTGTCTTTAGCAGTAGGATTTGACTTGGAGGGGTTTAGTACAGAGAGTCTTGCAAGAAATAAAATTTACCATCCAAAGCTGTAGCTGAAAGCAGGAAATTCAGACAGAAGAACTGAGAAGAATGAAGAAGGATAAAAATGAGCAAAAAAAAAAAGAACCTAGTTAGGAAGCTAAACTTAAGAAGCACATCAAAGGAGAAACACCCAGGGAGGAAACTATTCTCAGTGGCTGCTCAAGTAGGGGAGAGTTTTAAGTGGTTTTGGAACATCTTCACAGTCTTTTGAGAGATTCTGTCTTGAATTTGTGGTAAAGTTATCAGGCCAGTCAGATAATTCACTGGATTTTGCCTGGAGTTGTGCAAAAATGTCTTTAAGAGTTCAGAGAATATGAACTATTTCACCAAATTAGTTCATATTTTAGCAGGGAAAAAATGAGAGGAGAAGTAATCAGAAATACAAATTTTACTTTTTAACATTTATTTTTTTAAATAAAATCTTTCTACTTATTTTTCAGAACGGCCTTTTCAGGTGGGGCGGGTAGGGGATAGTTTACTTCATATTTTTTCTTAAGGCCACAAAGAATAATTGGGATTATCCACTCTGACCTTCTGCATTACATGCTGCAGAGAGGAAGGGCAGGACCCTCTGCTCCTGGTCCATAGCTGCTTTCGTGTGACTTGGGGATATATGAGTAGGAGGGAAGCAGGTGCAGACATCACATCAGTGTGGTAAAAGGGAGTTCTAAAACCATCTTATTGTTGGGTAAAACTACGGTGTGCCTTAATGCGTGATCCATGTTTTAGGTCTTATTCATCCCTCATTAACCAGAAAGCTCCCTACCTTTATTATAGATCTTCACCTGTTGCTTCTGCTCAGTGGTCCATTACTGAGACACTCTTCTGGTATGATTCTCTGCAGAAACTAGGAAATCTGCATTTGCTTCTTTCCTGATTGTTTTTAATGTTCACTCATTCAATTTGAGAAAGCCCTTCTGCATCTGCACAAGATGAAGTGAGAAATCTGTTAAAAGAGAGGGTGACATGAGTTTGTTGGAAAGTACGGTTTCTCCTGTTTCGTTTCCACAGGCGGCAATGGTGGCTGGAACCCTGCGGGCTGCCAAGTGGACGCAGAGTCCAATGAAAACGAGACGGTTTGCTTATGCAACCACCTCACGCACTTTGGGGTCCTAATGGTAGGCAAACTCACTGTTCACCAAGTTATCTTTCCTAGGAACTGCAGTGCAGTTTTTGTCTTGGGTCAAGATAACTCTCGCTTTTGTTACTTGGGTTATTCCTTTTGCATGTGGTTTTTAATAATAATACATCATTTTCCCCCTTATTGTCATAAAGTTATCTTTTCATAAAAAAAATAACTAGTGATAAGGATTCAGGAATGAGGTGATGAATAAAGTTAGTAATGAAAGTATATTATTATTGTTACGTTCTTTACAAGTGGCTAAGTATTACAAAATAAAAAGTAAAATGTGCCCATAAGAGTATGCTAAATTTTGAAAATACTGTGCCACAAAAGACCTGGGGTTGAGACTTCTGAGCGATACCAAAATACAAACAGCATATTATAACATCCAACTTCAAAGCCAGGACATGGCTGGGTGAAAAAGAAAGTCAGGGACTGTAAAACCAAGGCCCAGTACCAACACTTCCACTAGCGAAACAGAAAAAATTTATCTTAATGAGTCCTAAGATGCAGGCTATCCCTGTCATTTCCCTTAACAATATAATGACAAAAATGACCTGCCGCTGAGACGGGAGGGTGTAACAAGAGGGAAGTGAATGAGAAACAAGTCTAGGTAGATTTGAAATTTCAAGATCAGGAAAGTGGGAAGCTGTTTGCAGAAAAAAAAAGTAGGAGAAAAAGTTGAGGTTCTGTTTTCAGAACAAAAAAAGAGAGACTTATGTAGTAAGGGAAAGAAAAGTGTCCACAGTCAGTTAAACTGCTAATGAGGATGAAAATTCAAGGGAGCACAACAATTCCCTTTCATCCTGAGACTCAAGGGACTAAATTCCCCCTTGCAAATTTAAGTTGCAAACCTGACAAGATTTATATTTATCCTGTGTCAAAAAGTATAAAACAATACCTTCTTTTGTGAAATGTGTAAACCCATATTTGCTGTTTTCTTGTAAATGGCTTTAATCAGCTTTGGGGATGCCTTGCAGTACAGGCCTTCTCTCGGAAAAAGTCTGCCCACTGAGGGCAGGTACAAAACGTGTAACTCATACTCTATCAGAGCCTTAAGCAAAGTCTCCAGTCTGGGTGGCTGAGATAGGTAGAGCATAGCCTGTCAGGGAGATGAAAGAGGAAACCATATAGAGCACTTCAGCCTCAGTAGCATCAGTCCTCTAGCATTCAGGTGCCTCCAGCAATTTGCACGTGAAGTGTTTTTGAGAGGAAAAAATCCCAACATGAAAAAGATGGAATACTGCTATCTTTTCTTAACACTTGGTGATTTTTTACTCTCAGTAATGGGCTGAAACGTTTCCTTTCAGCTGAAATTAACATTCTTTGGCCTCTAAAACATACCTGAAGAAAAGATGTTTGCTCCTGATCACAGCAATGATGCAGAAGTATTTGGTTTTTGATTTAACTTGGTGTAGTGACACGTAGGACTTAACTGCACAAGGGAGCCGCATGCACTGACTTTTTCAGCTTTGGCCTTCCAGAGCCTTCTTAATAGAGCTGCTCTCTTCACGTCATGCTCAGATGTAGATAGGAAAAAGCCACAAGCTTTTTGTCTTTTTGCAAGCTAAATTGTGGTCTTGTTTCACTTTTCATCCTTGAAGGGAGAAAAAAAGGTCTTTCTTTAGGATATATTCAATGAGTCCCTTCTCTTCCCCGAATGCTTTTGTGGCAGTAGGAAATAAGGCAGAAGTTATTTGAATTTGGGCTGTGTTCCAATAGATTTTTACACAGTTTTGACCCTTTTAATTGCTTTTGCATTTGAATAATCTTTTTTTACTTTAATTTAGCTATTATTTTCAAATAGCGCTCTCCTTACATGTATAAACTGTCATATAAGGTTGGGACAGGGTGTAAAAAACTGCATACAGCTCCTTCCTTTTCCTATGAAGAATGGCAAGTTTTGTAGCATTTTGCTGGTTTCTTTTTGCTAGATAGTTTTGCTAGGGACAACAGTTACACTGGCTGTAGAATGGACACCATTATATGTTAGTATTTGTGCACATTTACTCCACAGTGATATAGATCCAAACATTCTCATTTTTTCTTGTCCTTAAAAAAGGAAATAACACTGGCATTTATTCTCAGACGGTACTATGTGGCAATTACAGTTGGACAGAAAGCTGGAAAAAAAATCCACAGAATGTTCCTGCTTCGTTTCCAGGGGTTTTTTTGAAATGTTGTCTTTGTCACTATTTTTCTGACCAGTCTATTTATAACTGTAGTTTGCATGTCAAAACAGACCATAAAACCAAAAAGCAATATCTTGCCCTTGGTTTCACCCATAGATGATTAGCTACATTGACTCTTATGAACATTTAATAACAAGAAGCGATGTCAGAAACTCCCTAGAATGGTGTACATTTCAGTATGAATACTTTTAAATTACATTTTCTTAAATGTTACATCTTCTTAAAAAGAGTTGTCTATAAGCAATGGAACTAAAAACTTTGAAAAGAGGAGATTTTTCCAGAGAAGGACATTTGAATTCCTGGTCCTGAATTATGAGGATCAGTGTCAGGCTCTGTCTGTCTGCTGATCCCAGCAGTTATAGTACTTAAAGCACAATGTTTTCAAGAGCTATGGGAAGGAAGTGAGAGGTGTAACGATTATAGACTAAGTATACTCAGTAAACATGAACCCTAATGTCAGGGTTATAGTGGTATTGCCAAAGTGCTTTTGAGTTTTACTTGACTGATTATGAAGAAAGAGTGTTGTGCTCATGGAAAAGGTGTTTGCTATAACTGATGCCTCTTCCTCCTCCCTCACGTAGGACCTTCAGAGAACCGTTACACAAATAGACCCACAGAACACCAAGGTCCTCACCTTTATCACTTACATAGGCTGTGGGATATCTGCTATATTTTCAGCTGCAACTCTTCTGACATATATTGCATTTGAGTAAGTATTAGTTCTGTGAAAAACATTACAAAGGAAGTACCTGTATATGATGAAAAAAAATAAATTAGTTATATGGTTGGTGTGGTTTATTTGTCTAGGAAGGGAAATCTATGTTTAAAAAAAACTCTGCAAAGTCATGGTCACAATGTTGTAAGTGGAAATTTTTTTCAGGGGGACGTAAGTTCAGACTCTTTCCTCCTGTTTCCAATGTGTTGTGCTGCTCAGGATGGGCAACAAGGCTAATGTGTCTCAAAATTTTCTCTTTTGGGAGTACAGTATCCTCTAGATTCTGAACAGATATGTATTATTTTAAAATCCACAACCAGGCTTTTTGTAAAAACAACAAAAAAAACCTTGCCTGTGTGAGCATAACAAGTCCTAAGTATAAAAAGAGAAATTTCCAACTAGAACAATTACATTCTAGAGCCCTTCAGAAAGAAGTGGGAAAAGAAATAAAATGAAGATAAATCATGAAGTGTTACAACAATTTCAACTGCAGTCCTACTGAAATGTGAAAGTGACTCAAGGGAATGCAAAAGTTTTGAAGTGATACAGTTCTGTGAGCAGTGAAAAGAGAAAATGAAGTCATATCAACACAAAGGAGCCATTCTGCCTGTAACAGAACAGGACAGGACAGAGTAGCTGCTAAAGAAGGATAGTTTGCTGGGGGGGGCGGGCAGGCAGGGGAAAAGGGGGTTTTCGAGTTCTAAATGTCTCTAATGATTGCATTCCTATTGCATTACCTATGGTATAATGTTCTGGTCCAAGATGGCAGAAGTTGTTGGCTTGCCCCTCAGTTCATACATTTCAATGTGTATCAGTTAAAAAAGAAAATTGACTTGATCTTCAGTTTTCCTAAGATCCTATTAACCACCCCCCCCCCCCCCCNACTGGGCAATATATCCAAAAATTAAGCAAAAATTAACATATAAAATGATCAGAGATGAGCTTCTGGCCGCTGTGTTTTGAAAGTTTTCATTTTCTTCAATTTTCATTTAAAGTACAAACCACATTGTATTATATTTAATTTGAAAGGTTTTTAATAATAATTCAGTTGCTAAAATATTGTAACAGTTAATTAGCTCATTAAGGGCCCAAAGAAGTGTTGGCTTTCCTCCGTCACATACAACAGAAGCCTTCAGTGATATCACACGGAAGTACACATCACTATGCCTTATTGCCACAAAAGCTTATGGCTAAGAGGAGATCCCTGTGGTTTTGCTTACTTTGTAAACTGGTAAACCCAGCTGCTGTAAGCAGCTTGGGTGATTGAAGCCAATTTATCATATGCACTTGTATTTCTTTCATTAGGAAGCTGCGAAGAGATTATCCATCCAAAATCCTGATGAATTTGAGCACAGCCCTGCTCTTTCTTAACCTGATCTTCTTGCTTGATGGTTGGATTGCATCGTTTGGCATAGATGGCCTCTGCATAGCTGTAGCTGCACTTTTGCACTTTTTTCTTCTGGCCACCTTTACATGGATGGGACTAGAAGCTGTTCATATGTACATTGCTCTAGTGAAAGTGTTCAACACCTATATACGGCGATACATACTGAAGTTTTGCATCATTGGCTGGGGTGAGTTCAGTAGATGCAGTATTTACATAGCTTGTATTTTGAAATCGTGCTATATAAAAGCTGTCTATCACAAATGCAGAGCAGAATCAAAATCAGCATGGCATTTCCTTCCCCCTACCCCGTGGCAGTGCTGGCGTGCAGCCAGCCCTCTCTGTCGCCGAATTCCCCTGTGTAATTCTGTGCAAATACACCATAACTGGCACCCTCCGCCTGGAGCAGCTCACAGCCCAAGGAGGAGCGGAGAGACCAGATAATCTGGTCTTACTTTCCAGAGAGGCCAGAATGGGAGAGGGGAAATGTTAGTGTCATTTCAGAGGAGAACCGTGGCACCCAATGAATTCAGAAACTCTTGCAGTTACAACATAGCCTATGGGGATCTTTGCATCGACTTTCAAAAAGCTTTCAGTCCAGCTTAAAGTTTCTTGCCAACAAGTACAAAGCCTATGGCAGAATCAGAAACAACCAAAATTTCCTGAGCTTCAGCACAGTGTTTAAAACACAGAGAGATCCTGCCTGCCCTAAGCAGTGTACACTGCAGGACTGAAATGGAAAATGTAATACTGAAAAATAACTGCGAGGCTCAGGCAGCAAGGCTTTTATTCTTCATTTTTTTCTATATCAGGAATCCATGCCTTCTGCCTGAATGCGCATATTGTATTTGAAATAATACAACACAATACAAAACCATTAACCTCATGGCTAGAGCACTGACCTCAGTCCAGCTGATAATTGATGTCTTTCCATTGGCAACTAGCATCATCTTTGGCAACCTCAGCAGATGACAAGGACTGAGTGGTCGGAAAAGCAAATTAACCTTCTCCCCTTTGAATCTGTTTTGTCATAGCAAGGATAAGGCATGTAAATAAAGCATGCCAGGAAACATACGTTTCTTTTGTGTGAGCTGTACCTCTCTGCACAGAGTTCTCTTCCATGTAGCTATCTGTTATTTTCCCAAAATATTCCCTTTTCCTTATTATTAAAAAGATATAATTTACTTCAGTTTTTTGGACACATTTAAGTAAAGGATATCTAATGCTGTAAAAAAGAAAGACAACATTAACAATTGAGAGAAGCAGTGGAGAAATTACAGGTTCAAGTTCAAGTTCCCCAGTTCCCCAGCCTAATCAAGTGACATTAGCATCTCTGAAAAAAAATCCCTCAAAAAAATCCCAATACCATCCCTCCAGTAGATCTCACTTTCGTAATAGTTTGTTAATCTTCTTCTCACCTTATTATGAGAGCCTGTGTGCAATTGCAAATTTAACTTTGAGTAATTAAGGGAGATTATTCTACTCTAGTTTCTATATCAAATACTAAAATAATATTTTCTACTTTACAGAACATTATGAGGCTTATTCATTAATGCCCGTTAAGTACTTGGAAAGTTTTATACATTTGTACTGTTTGAAAAATTGTTTCCTTCTACTTCTCTGTGCAGTTGTCTGACACAGAACTACCTCAGGATATTCTGTACTAAAGCAATAGGGATGGAGACGTCAATAATTCAGCTTTGCCTGGTGATTTTGAAGGTTTAGGAGATTTGAAAGCAAACTACAAGTTTTCTCGTGTTACAGGTTTGCCAGCTCTGGTGATAGCAATTGTTTTAGCAAGTGCTAATACAAATGCAGGTCATGTTTATGGCAAAGAGTTATACGGCAAAGATGCTAACGGGCAAGGAGGAGACGACTTGTGAGTATTTCTTTTAATCTCTTACAATTTATTTACAGTCTGAAAAAAAAATTAGCATTGGTCAGATTGCTTTGGAAAAGTCAGAGGTGCATTAAATAAGCAAAGTGGCCAAAATTGTCTTCTAAATTATTTGAATCTGAAGTATGAAGAAGGCTAGAAGAAAAATTGGAGGGAAATCTGCATTACCCAGTGCCAGGTACAAACACTCCTCTGGTAAAAGAATAATTCATAAGTTTTGTTGTGAAAATAAAATAAAAATACCTGTTTTGGTTTATCTTAAATGAAAGCTATATCTTCTAGGTAAGAACAAAGAAAGAAGTAATATAAAAATAGTCACCTTTGTAAATAAACTAGCCTCTTGTCAATGTAGTTCATCAGCTTTCTATGTTCTTCTCTTGATGTCCAGATAGTAATCTCCAAATGCCACAATTTTTATGTGACTGTTTGTTACTTCATTTTCTGTTCCTTGCCTGGCAAAGCTTCATCATGATAAATAAAAATGTCATTCTGCATTTTTATTAAAGTATCATGTTAAGCATTCTGGCCATTTGCTGCTGGAGGAATAAGCTAGATCTCTCACATGGCTAACTGTCAAATGGCTACCTCAAAGGACTACCTGTCCTGCTTCTTCTCCAGAGCTGTATGAGTTCTCCTTTAGCTCAAGTGGCAGAAACTTGAAATTTTGGCACTGAATATCTAAGTTTGTCCCTTCTGTTACTAAAGCGTCCTATCCTTCATACAGATGAAAGTGGTAAAGCTACTCATACTGAGTGTAAACTTTCCATGATGGTATTGCAGTTCCCACAGCTTGTATCTGAGATCAGGTTTCCTTTTTAAATAGTTTTAATTAAACTGTGGTACAACCCTCAGATTTCTGACATTATACTACTATGCGTCACAGTCACACTTAAGATGTCACTGGGCTTCACCCTATTTACAAGCAGAAAATGAACAAAGGTTTCATTTGAAAGTATAGCTCTGCGTCAGTGGAATCACACATAGACTGATCTTCCTCATAGTCATATAAATAATTGGAGGATAGTTTGCTTTATCTAAAAATGATCATATTTTTGTGTTTTTTTGTAGCTGCTGGATCAAGAATGAAGTTGTCTTTTATGTGACTTGCGCCGGCTACTTTGGAATCATGTTTCTGATGAACGTTGCCATGTTTATTGTGGTGATGGTGCAGATCTGTGGGAGGAATGGGAAAAGAACTAATCGGAGCCTGAAGGAAGAGATCCTGAGGAATCTCCGTAGTGTGGTCAGCCTAACCTTCCTCCTGGGCATGACATGGGGCTTTGCCTTTTTTGCCTGGGGTCCCTTAACTCTTCCTTTCCTGTACCTCTTCTCCATTTTCAATTCATTGCAAGGTAAGCTGAATTTCTGTTCTGTGAACAAATAATATGTGAACTGTTCTGGGACAGATATGTTCTGGGACATATGTCCTGTGATTTGACTAAGTAACTCAGATCCAAGCTCTCTGGATCTTTCCTTGATACTAAAACATCATTAGTATCCCCTTATGTGGAACAATGATACCAACTACACATGGGTTGAATATTTTAGTTAAATTAATTAGTTTCAGGGTCTTTTCAATAAAATGCACTTTATTATAAATAGTACTATTCCTAACTAACAGTCTGCAGTGATCTCTATGGAGATAGATGCTGTATGACCGTCAACATTTCCTTTCACTGATTACAACAAATATAGGAAGCCTCTTTCCTTAATTTATTCCTGTAGGGAATCTGTAAAGCTCATAACTATTTTATTAAGGCATGAGAAGGTCATAAAACAAAATTCAGTCCTGTTTCAGTGCAGAGAGATAGGACAGAGATATGGGATATTCTTTGGTTCTTTAAGGAAAATCCAGTGACTGTTGTAGTCAGCTTCTTCTTCTTCCTTTACTGAAGTTTTGAATATTTTACTTTTCCAATGTAGTTCATCATTCTGAAAAATGCTGTAAATTGTAATCAAATGGTTATAAATTACAGAAATATATAGCTGACTTTTAAAAGAATTTCAGCTCAGAGCTGAAATTTGCGTAGGTACCAAATGATGTAAGAATCTCCACCCCCGCTTGCCCTACCTGCTAATAAGGAACAACTAAAAACATAACAAAAAGAAAAACCCAAGAAGTCATTGGAGAGGCATGTGTTATACCAAACACATATTGAGATAAAAAATTAATTTGCCAAAAAAAACCATAACAAAAAACAAACCCAAGAATGTCATTGGAGGAGTGTGTGTTATGCCACACAAATATTGAGATAAAATATAAATTTTCCCAGGGTCAGCAACATATCTTCCCTTTATGGAAAAAGCACTTAATGTTACACTGTGTGGATTTTTATCTGTTACAGTTGAGACGTAGTTACTGCGCTAAAAGATTTATTGAGCTTTCGTGGAAAGAGAATAATGTTGTGGTTTTTGGTTTGGTTCAGTTTCAACCTAAAATGCTAGGCAAAATGGCAAAAATTGTTTGGATGTGGTGTTCTTACTAAAGACTCTTTTTCCAAAGGACAGATTCTGATACTCCCCTAGCAGTATAATGAAGTATTTGCTGCAATATGTCCATGTTAGAAATTCAGAAGGGCCTAGAGAGATTAGAAGTATGGGAAGAACATGAAAAAAGATTAAAACTCTGAAAAGCATGCCAAGGATCAAATTCACAAGTTCTCTGTAACCAGAATTTCCAGTGCAATCAATTAAGCTTGTATGTGCAGAGTGCACACAAGGATGACCACCACTGCTTAAGTCTCTGTGGGGTAGTAGCACTGTTCAAAGGAAAATGAATATTTGGAAGGCATTTAAGTTAGGGGATGAAACTGAAAAACCTGAGCAGTAATTGCAAAAAGAAGAGGAGTGATGAGCTTTTCACAGATTGTGGTAGCAAAGATGGCACAGTATATGTTCAGGCCTCTCATATCAAGCACGGGAAGATAACAATCCTGTATCTGAAAATGCTTATTGCCGTGTCAGAAAGAGCTAGGCAAAGCTAAAGAAACAAGAAAGAGGATGTTTAAAATCACATACAGCTGGCATAGGGCATATGTAGCAGTAAGGGGATGGAATGGAGCAAAGAAAAATTTAGGATTTGTATCAGGAAGCGTTTCCTAGCAGCAAAAAGCAGTTCAATATGGCAAGTCTGAAAACTGCACTAGTACTTAAGCTATACCAGCAGCCTCCATCAACCTAGTTTTCTGTGCACTGGCAGGGAAAAAGTAAATTGCAGCAACTACTGGTGTTACTGTGCTTTGCTGTTTCATCTGCATAGGAAATTATTTTTCTCTCTTTGATGCTCGAGATGTTCCCAGATGTTTTACTCTTTTTTTGGCTGCTGATTTTATATATTTGCCTGGGCAAGCCAAATACTTTCAAGTCAGAGCCAAGCTAGAGCCAAGACTAGGGTCTGATCTGACTCTGGGAAACAAAACCAAAGCTGTATTACTAAAGCACATTGTAAACTTAATGAATAATGAAATACAGAGAAAAAAAAAAAATCAGAGACCAAGCCCAGACAGGGCAAAGGCAAAGTACTTAATGCAGTACATTTGTTTTGTATTACTATACACATACACATTTTCTTTTTTAACCATTCAGAATGTTCCAAACATTCACCACAATTTAATTAAGCATCAATTTAGTAAGTTTGTAGCTGTACAGAAGTCCTAAGAGGTACTTTGGGCCACAAACAACTGCACAACTCTAAGCCTGTAAGAGCTGCTAGTGACTGTGTTGGAATTACTCTGTGCTTAAAACAAATCACACACAGAAATATTTTACTAAACGCAAACATAGTAACCTTAATTCAACAGAGCTTGCATATGGGATGCATTAAGGTATGTTTGCCTTCCTTAAATGGTGCTTCTCCTTTTTTTTGCCCATCACCTCTTGAAAAATTTTGCAAAAAATATGTTTCATGACACAACGTTTACCTAAAGTTAACTGATCTCAGTGGTCACAGCCTGGCCTGATGGTTATAACAAAGACAAGTCCAGTTCAATGACAAGCATTCATGCAAAATTAGACCTCAGCACTTTGGAGGAGAGAGGATAGTTTTATGCTCCAGAGCAGTTTTTTCCAAGCTATACCCTGCCATCGCGTTCTACCAGCTGAAACATAGTAGGCATTAGTATACTGAGCTATTCATGATGATCATAAAAGAAGAGTGTTAGAGGACGGCACTCAACCTTGTTTGCCCACATTATGTAGCATTTGTTCATGTTTAAGATATAATCATGAGAGATTTGGCGGTAACATTTTGCCACCAGGTGTTCAGCCCCAGGTTGGCTCTCTCCCAGTGAATAAGAATAAAACAATAACAGGCCAAGCCAGAGAACAACGGAAGATTCCATAGCCACTGCCTGCCTGGGAAGCGCCAGGAGCATATGAGATTTACAACTTCTATATTTAGCTCCAAAGTATCTCTGTAGAATGATGAAATCATACCATACGCCCAGTTAAGACCTTCTTTACCACATGGAAGATGCTTATCTTTTGTCTTGAAAATAAAGAGTATACAATTGCATGAGAAATATGAACTCTACAAAAACATTCTTAAACACATTTATTGTGATTGCATGCACAAACCAGGTAATTTTCTTCAGAAGTAAGTAGCTGAACACCTAATTAGTACTTGTGAACATATTCTTACCATTTTCGTAATCATTTCAAGTACATGCATGTGGTGCGCATACATCCAAGTGTGGTTTTTGAGGGCACTCTTTAGTGCCAATGAGAAGACTCCTGGTTTTGAAAGAATACAGCCCACAGTTCTGTAGATCTGGGACAGGAGGAGATAAAATATCTTCTTGCTAATATAATAGTGTCTGTATTTACCTTGCAGTCTGGCTCTTGCTGTTGCAAAATATTTTTTTGGTTCAAAGACAAAACCTTTTAATTATTTTCCTCTAAGCCAAAAAAAAAAATTAAAAGATCCACACTGAGCTGGATCTAAATCAACAGTGTCAATAAAAGGGGTCCTATTCTCTCTCTTCTGATATCCCAAGCACTTATATAGCAGCTAGAGGATAGGAAAGCTTTAATTCATTTCCACACCTCTTAAATGAGGCATAGATAATGATAAGAAAACTTTATGATTTTCCTTTGCTTGTACTTCATAGTCTTTTGTTAGCAGATTTTAGTTAATCTATTTGTCTATTTGTAAATACATGCTTCATTTGCTGTTTATTTGCTTTTGTCGCAGGTTTATTTATATTTGTATTCCATTGCGCTATGAAGGAAAATGTGCAGAAACAATGGAGGCGACATCTCTGTTGTGGCAGATTCCGATTGGCAGACAATTCAGGTAAAAGCAATTCACAGCTCCCCTCCTTAGATGCTGCAGTAGTCCATAAAAGTCGCTATGTGATTTTTAATATAATACAATATAAGCCAGAGATGTGGAAAAATAGATTAATCATAGGCTGTCACTTCGCTTCTGTACTAACAATTGCCAAGGGACTTTCCAGATATCACTTCATAAAAATTCTCAAGTCTTCTCTTTCAGTTTTCCACTGAAGACAGCTGGTAAATTTTGTGGTGCTATAAGCATGGTTTTGGAAGGCCCTTTGCACCCTGGGAAAAAAAAAAAAAGAAATCAGAAATTCAGACTCTTGTCATTCAAAAGCCAGTCTTATTCCTTTTCTCCTACATTACAGTGTGTTGACTGAATTGTGAGGACTGTTAGATTGATGTAGGAGCAATTCTTAAAAGGCAGATAGAAATACTCTCACGTATTTTGCTTTTATCTTTGCCTTTTCAAACTGTTCTCTCCCTTACCATATAATTCAGAGAGACCATTAGAGACTCAAAAACATAGAAAATTCCTTTAGCAGAAGCCTGATTAGGTTCCAGAATTGAAGTTCTTCTTTATCTGTGACTCTCTGAGAGAAAGGAGAGCAGTTGGTTTGGACACTTCATAGTGCAACACTTGGGACACTGCATTTATAGTCTCCTGCACCATTGGCCATCTTGGATGGCATTACACTCCTGTGTTTAGGCAACTGGATCTTGCTTTGCTGTCTGATGTAATGATTTTGGACCATGTAATTCTTGCTCATATGGTTCTTGCTCAATGAGCAGGGTTGAAATCTACAGCTGATGTAAGGTGGCATAAGCTCATTGCCTAGTAAGGTAAGCCAGTCTATGGCGGATAACAGTGCTCCAAATACCCTTGTGTCTTTCTCTCCTGGCATCCAAGGTTTGTTTCAAGGTTTTAAGTAACTGCTTTGCCATCAAGACTTTTGCTTTGTCTTGCTCTGTTTAGGGAATGCATTGTCATTTTACACACTATAAAACATTTATGCTTTCATTTTGTAGTAAGAAAACCTGATTCATTATTTCAAAGAGTTAATGCAAATTAGGAAAAGCGTATTCATTCAGATCAGGCATCCAGATTGTTTCACATGTTCAGTTTCCATGTGGTTCATGCTGTAACTCCTGAAGTGGAAAATGCAGATGGATCAAATTATTTTCAGTTTTTTATGCTGCTGGTGGGGAGCTTGTGGGTATGATAGATATAAAAACCTGAAGGATTTGAGTACTTCAGTGGTATAGTTAATGTGCTATCATTACACCTAGCATTAACCAGTCCATCACCACCAGCTGGTTTTATTCTCCATGAACCTGACACAGTTTGCAGACAGAACGATGAAATATAAGCCAAATGTGAGCCTGCATACCTATCCGACTGAAGTGTACTTTAGGGCATGCAAAGCATAAAGCAAAGAAACAAACAAGCGAAAGCCTTGCAACACTGCCTTAGCTAGATCAGAGAAATATTAACCTATACCCTATAGCAATGATTTAGGATAAATATTTGTCTTGATTTAAGTCAAGGCTAAAGTGGCCCATGTGTCTTTGGTTTGGACTTTCCTTCCATTTTGTGAATTTCATTGCAATGTTGTGAATAACAGCAAGAAGACCAAAGTGTGAAACTACCTGTACTTACCTGCAAGTATATGATACAAAAGTAGTTAGATACATTTATTCTACTGGTATTGGGACACTTGTGATGAGTTTTTCAGTGTCATTTTTCCTCAATAAGTTTATTGGTATTAGTTATTTAATTTAATCTTTGGAAGTTGTTCCAGTAAAAGACCCTATTGTGTTAATGCTTTGGACAAAACTGTTCAAATGTGAACTACTGAATAACCATTAGTATTCATTGTTATTAATAGTACACCGATATGCTAAACCCTACAACAAGAAGTGCAAATCCACTAGGATGTAGTATCTACCTCAGCAGACAAAGCCCTCAAGTGATAAGACCTCTGTAAATGCTCCTATCCATCCCTTTTCTATCTAGCCCTTTGGATTTCTCTGTTCAGGCGATGAAACTTTGGCATCCTTATACTGCTACAGATCTTCACTGCTCTTCTGCATCCTGGAAAGCCATATCTTACTGTTCTGTGATCCAGCCAGATGTTTGTTAGAGTGTTAGAGCGACCAATTTTAAATACTGTGGTAAACAGCAAAGTAAATCAAGTTGGAACAATTCTTGTGTTTCTTAAGAACCAAAGAGGCTACCTGACAGGAAAAGGATAGGCTGTTTGTTATAAACAACATTAAGAAATGCATCTGATACTTGAAATGTTCATAATTAAGTAAATTAGGCATTTAGTACCTATGGTAATTATTTATGTAAAACTTTTCAATCATTTTTAGATTGGAGCAAAACAGCAACCAATATTATAAAGAAGAGTTCTGATAATCTTGGGAAATCCTTATCCTCTAGTTCCATCGGCTCCAATTCAACCTACTTAACATCCAAATCAAAATCTACAACAAATACGTATTGCAAACGAAACAGCCATACAGGTGAGTTCTTGTACTGTAACACAGTGCATCTGTAAATAAGTAGTTTCATGTTAAAGGTACAGTAGGGTTTTCTACCCAAAGGTTAATGTGAGAAAAAATCATCAATTTATATAGTTTCAGTATTTTTAAAATATATGTCACTGTTTAATAAGAATCTTAACCTAATATACAATGCATCCAATATAAAATTCTGATCTGCTTATGTTCCCATACTAAAAAAAGTAGGCATGATGAAAGCAAACCTTACTTTTTCATAGCATTTTCACCTCTTTGGCTAAAAGAAGGTAAGTCTTATTATCCTGTTGTAAACAGAGTAACCAAAGCACAGGGAGATGACATTCATTGCCCAAGGTAGCATGAAAGCTAGCAGCACAGCTGGCAATAGGAATCAAGTCTTTACCTGGTTCAGTTAGGCACACAATTTTTGTCTAGAAATCCCCTTTTTTAAGAATTACATTGATATTTTTTCACTAACCAATATTCAATGCATCCGTTAGCATGAGGGGTTGTGCATCAGCTGTCTTAAGAGAGCAAATCTTTTTTGGTTATCGAGAATATACATGAAGTACTTTTGCTTTGAATACAGTAAAAATGAGCAGTATCTTAGAAATTCCACAGTGTACCTGAGCTCACTCTCAGGACTGCCTTTCACAGCCGCGCTGGGAACACACAGCTGGCACCTGCCTCACCAGGGTGCCTGTCCCTGCTGCCGTCTCAGGTTTGATGTGCCACGCGCCCACCTGCCCCGAGCAAGCTGTCTTCAGCTCTCTCTCCTATGAAGTGACACTTCTGTCAGCAGTCTTCCACGAACAGCATCTAAAATATTCACCGATTACAGTGTTACTATTAATTTAATAGCAGAGGAGGAGAGCATCCTGCCCTTTCCGCTGCAGAGCATTCTCTGTTCTGCAGACAAAGAATTCCCATTTGTACTTGTGGCAGATCAACCTTTAGACCCTTGGTATTGGGATTAATGATAAAAATATACTTAAATGTTTTGTTGGACTCAGGGCTTTTTATCAGTCTGACAATTAAAGAGACTTAGTGCTGGAGTTTTTGCAATGTGTTCTTGAAGCAAAACAATAAAACAGTTCCAGTTAAGTAATAGTAAGCTAAAAGAAACTTACAGTTAGGAACATGCTCGTGTACTTTCTTCAAAAGTGATGAGCTTAATCCCATGCATAAATTATTTCCTAAAAGGGACTGCAGTAGGTAATGTAATCATAGTTTGTAATTTGTTTGTTTATTGGACATTAAGGGAATACCACAGTTTTCTCTATATTTTAAAAATTTTATTAATTTTGCTTTGACCTCTGAAAATACACATTTTACTGTGTAAACCCAAAGGAATTTTTTCTAATGTTAGGTTTTTAAATACTGACATATCTTCTCACGTGTTAAAATGATAGAAAATAACATTAAGATTCTGATTTTTAATACAGCTAAACTCCTCAGTTTGATGTCTTAGCTAAATTGCAAGCAAATAATGTAGTAGCTACATGTCTTGGCAACTCTTGTTAAGGTGGTTCTAATGTGCTCCCTGGAACTGACACAAGCATTCATGTGTTTGTGGTATAGATAATGTCTTCTAAGGCCCTTTCATCATCAGTGGTGGAGCATTACAGGTAAAGTGAGAATTGCTTTTGTTGAATGCATGGTTTGCACAGGGTGGAGGGATGCCACTTGCATGATGTCCTCATCGACACAAAGGACTTTGCTAATCAGAAATGCTGCTTGTTTCTCACTATTACATCTTGCGCCATTGATGCTGAATCAAAGGATAAGTGTGCTTCAAACTCTGGATGTCTGCACTCTGCATGGGGCATGAAGCATTTGGAAGATACCATTTTAGAAAACAGACCATGTCCTGACATTAATGGCTGTGTGCAGTAGTCCAGGGAAAGGAGATTAAGTTGGAACAGGCATACACAAGCCTACATTAAAAAGCAAAACCAATCTGATTGAGTCCTAGAAAATTTTTTAAGATATTGTATTTCTATTTGGTCTACAGCCATTATGGAATTAGTCTTCTAGCCATTGTTTTTTCATATCCAGTCATGCCCAAAGTAAGTCTGAATGACAAACTATATGTGCCTGAAAGCCATGCTGTGAACTGCTGGTTGAACGCAGAATGCACTGGTTGGGACATTAATATTGGGTGGACCCTACTGGGTGGATGAAAGAAATCACTTTGGCATCTTGTGGCCCTGCTGTCTACAAGTCTGACACAAACTTCTTGTAGATAGTACTTAAATACCATATATAGCACTATTATGACTTAGAAGTTAAGATTATTTCTGCATTGGATTTGGTGGTACAACTCCCATTTATTTCAGTGATACAGGATTTTAACCTTTTACTTGGGTGTGAAGCCCATTGAGCTAAAAAAAAGAGGGCCCCACTGGTTTCAAAGGACTTAGATAATTCATGTGCATGCAAATTTCATGAGGAAATAGCTGGTATTTAACAATGTAATGATGCCTTGTGAAAAAAAGTGTACATATTTGCAAGGAATTTCAAAAAACTTCCCTATAGACTAAGAATTAATTCTCATCTTTGAAATAAGGTACTCAATATGTAGAAAAACTTCAAAATGTGGTACCATTGCCTAATAAATGCAGACGTTTGAAAGGTACACAGTACCCAGCAGTTTGCTGTTGGACATGGAGTTATTTGCTGCGATTCATGGACATTCTTGCATACTTTGAAAAAAATCATTCTGATATGCCTGAACATGCCTGTTTCTTTTTTCATGAGTACAACTGTTTTGATTTCTCACTTTGCAATCCATTTCTCCTTCATGCAACACTTTCTACTCTTTTATGGCTTGATATCATGACTTCTGCAGGGGTGGGTTACTTTTCTGTTATTTTTAATTGATGATTTATTTCTATAAGAACCAAGTTTTGTATGAAATCATAGTTTAAATAATATGAAAAAATTTTAAATTCTCTTTTACCAAGGAATTTTTGAAGGTTATTTCACCAAGGTCTTGTAAACAGCCATCAAAAATGTCATGTGTAGAAAACATTGCTTCACAGGATACTCCCTCTTAATGTCGGCTTGCGGTGGTCCAAAACTTGCCTGGCTTAAGAGAATTAATTCCAGCTTTATTCACTACAGTGGAAGAGATAAGAAAGCTCATTAGGACAATGTACTTCAGAAAATGAGATACAGGGTCTCTCCTTCTCATTGCTCACTACATGAGCTCTACCTACTGACCGTTCTCCGAACAGCAGTACTGTTAGCCGCTGAAGCAGACTTTCCCAGCCCTGCTGGGAATTGCCTTGCTCCCTTTTCAGCTCCACCCTTGGCTTATAGCACATGAACGCTGAAGGGATGCCAATTTTCTGCATCTTTTCCTGCCCACAGTTGTTCAGTCTGTACCCTCCACATTATGGAGAAGACAAAGTGATGCTAGGCAAGCACAAAGTTTAGGCCAGTTTTGGGTCTGGTTATCCGGTTTAAGACAAACGTCATCTTCTGCTAGATTCTGCGCAGAATACATTCTTTCTGTACATAGCTTAAAACTTGCACTGTTGAAGTAACTAAATCCATTTACTGTCATTTTCCACTGCTTTATTATATGGAGATATTATTTACCAGATGTTATGGAGGTCACCCCTCTTCCAGTGCTATCAAAATATTTTTGGTTTGTAAGATTCAAAGCATCAACAGCAAATTAATACATTAAAGGGTCATAGGAGTCAGTTACGCTTTAGGTAAAATAATAGGGGGATAATTTCAAGAGACACCTGAGAGGTTTGCCCACAAAAGCAGGTGTCTGAAAAGAATTTAGAAGAAGTAATGCCAAGCCAAAAAGTTGTTTGCTGGCTTTTAGGGCAGTAATTTCATTCAGCAGTAGTGGCAATTGAAGGCATATCTATGTGGGAGTGACACACCATTTAAACTATGAGTTTGCTTAAGAAGCCCTAACTTCTTGTTGCCCTTTCCTCTTCCTAGAGAATGTTTTTCTTGACAAGCCATCTTCAAAATTTGCCCAAGAGGATGGAGAACAGACATCAATCATCCCTGTCCACCAGGTTATTGACAAGGTCAAGGGATACTGCAATCCTCACTCCGACAACTTCTATAAAAATATCATCAAGTCTGACACATTTAGTCACAGCACAAAGTTCTAACTGGGCTTCTGAATTTTTTGGACCAAAGGAAGACAAAAGCCTGCCTGGAATTGAGAATACCAGATGTTGTAGAATGTGACCTGTTTAGTTATTTTTTCCCAGTTTGTAATGTTCTCCTGTTAACAGCTTCCACTCAAGGACCAGTTTCTCTACCTTTTTACTGTTGTGGAAAAAGACAATTTTCCACCATGGTATTGAGCTGTTTTTAAATGTGTGCCAGCCAACATGATGCCTGGACAGCTAATTGTAATCCTGTGTAAATATTTTTTAAGACTGAAGAGCCACAAGCCTAACTCTAAATTATATAGTCCAAACAGAAGCAAGTCTTGACTCCTGGAGAAAATAGCAGACATGTCACGCAATACAGGCAAACTCTTATTGAACAGTTTACTGATGGACTTTTTCTTTTGAAGAATATGGATTTCCCCTACAACACTTGTTAGATTCTTGCTTCTTGACTGTCTAGTGCTTGTCTGTTCCTTATTCATAAGTGAATAAAACCCTAACACCAGTGTTAAAGGGTTATTTTAAACCATTTTTGACTAAACAGACCTAGTCATGCAAATCTTGCTTACCAGAATGGTATGTGCTGTAAATTCAGGCTATTTTGTATCCACGTACATAGAAACACATTTATTACATAGATGTGCTGGCTGAGAAGGGCATGCAGGTTGCTAGTAACTCTTGCAAATTTTAAGTCCGTTGGTATGCATGGAAACAGACATTTGTGCATATCATTTGCATCTGTGCAGAACAAGTACACAGGTAAATCCAAAATTTACACAAAGTCATGTTTCAACATTTATTGATTGGTATGTATGAAATGCGACATCTTCCACCACAATTCTATGTTTAATGTTCTTTTTCACTAAACAAAATAGAAGACACTCAACTACATATAGATATATATACACCTAGATCTCTCTCCACACGTATTTTTATAATAATGCACACAGTAAATATGACAGAAGAAACCACAATGTGTACCACAGACAATCTAAGAGCAATGAACAGTGCTAAAACTTAAGTTTAAGTATTTAAATACAAGATGAATACTTTGAAAGCCCATGGGTTCATTTGTCAAGTCTCTGTACTTCAGATATATTGTATGTATAGACACCTCCATCAGATGGCATTGCAGCGTTAGAATAACCTGGAATATATTTACCAGTAATAAATAAATAACATCTTTCTGGGCACATAACATTATCAGTATCAGTATCCCCCTCCCCGCCCCCTGGTTGGTTGACTTGATTGAGGTTCTTGAAGGTACAGAGTTTAAACAGTGTTCAGGCAACATTAGGGAATTTCGCATTGCTATTCTGTGTGTATAATGACACCGAGTTGTGTGTGTGTGCAGAGAAGAGACAAGAGCATAAAATGTTTACTTGTTTTAATCTCTATAAATGTGTGACACATTAGCACGTGGCCATGACTGCCAAAAGTGCATCTCTCCTCATGAAGCACGTCTCGCCCCGTGACAGTTTTTGTAAAAATTGTAACTGCACATGTCGCTGAAATCATGGGCCAAAACATCAAAGGTATTTTCAAATAATGTTTTAGAGGAGAATGTCTCCTAATGGAAATTTTCATTTTTAAAAAGGCTTTTTTTTCCACCACAATATTTTTAGCCAAATATTTAATTAATTGTATTCAGAAGGTGACCAGAAAGTTGTGCTGTGAGATTTTTCAGTTGCCAAGCAGGTGGATGTACAGCAATTAGGGATGTGGATTTGTGCCTTTCTCTGCTCTTTGCATGTGCTTTTGCGTGCAGAGATCATTTAATGCTGTGACCGCACAAACGGCGTATTTTCCCTGGCTGCAAACACCTGGTGGGAGGAGGATGTCCTGATGGTATTCCGTCCAGAAACACTGCTGTCACTACACGGACCTTAACGAAACCTCAGTCTCGTAACTGCAAATACTTACATGGTGGTATGAATGAAAGTCAACCCTATTCACTTAAAATGTAATTATTAACAGGGATGAGTGTTGTCAGATATCTTTAATAAGGGAAATAATTTAGGGAGAGATTATGTACAAGCATTTACTGAACTTATATTTTATCATGCCACTTGCTTAACTACTGTAGATAATAGTGTTCACATAGCAGCTTACTGTGAGATTTCTACCTGATTAAGGTGTTCAGAAGTGAAGAGAAGGAAAACCAAACATTCCTGAAAAAATGAGGAATCAATAAAACTTAACAGATTAGTAAAATATAAATAAAAAGCAAACACAGTATCCTGACTGAAGCTGAGCTGTAACCTAACTATCAGTTTAATGTACAGCTACCTATATTTTTGCTGATTTAAGACTTTTTTCTCTTTTTTTACTACCATGTAGTAATCTTAAACTGCCTGTGTCAGTTAGATGCTCTTGAATGCTCTCAGTTCTACAAAGTAAAGCTTCTACTTTGTAGTTGACATGCTGTAACCTCCCTTGTATATATTTATTTATTTATGAGGTTAAATATGTCAAATATATTTAGCTCTATAATGACTGTTCTTGTTACTTTAAAACTAAGCTTTTGCTTCATCATAGAAGAAGAGGGAAAGTATAATTTCTTATATATGTTTTTTCCAAACACCTTGTGAAACAATTTACTGTAGTTCTATCTTTTACAAGTATGAGGACACATGTCAGTGTAATTTGTAATACTAGTCAGTGGAATATAGTGTAACAGGTTTGAAGATGGACTAAAGTGGAAAGAAACATTTTTAAGTAAACATTCTTGATGTTAGTGTTCCAAATAATTAAAGTCTTTTAATAGTGAATGGTTGAATTTTTTTCTTCTTTTTTAGTGTTTAATGGCAAAAATTAGTGGAATTCTGGAAAATAATCTTGTGTTTATTAAGTATGTGAGACAGGTACATGCCTATCCAAAATGTTGGAAATAAACGTGCAAGATTAACGCCATCTCATCAGAGGAAAGCATTTTGCAGAATACACTTTTCCCTTTGTGTTTTACTCAATGCCACATCCAGTGAATGATCTGAAAGTTATGTAAATTCATTTATTTGTGGTAGCAGTCATGTCATAGAAATGAAAGGAAAATCAAGGCAACAGACAATATGCTGGGATGATCTTTTAGAAGTAATACAAATGAATAATCTAACACTCAGGAGTTATTTCTATTCATATGTTTCTTTCCAGATGAATGTAGTCCTTCGTTATCAATGACTTGATTTAACTTGTAATCATACTTTGACTGATCACTGTTGAAATATTTTAGTCAGCCAATCACTTGATTAATACACTCTAATATATAAACGTTAAATGTAACACACTAATAGCCTACCTTTGAATGTTTACCTTTAAAGAACACAGAAGCCTGCTGAAATGTGTCAGATCTGCTCCCCTGTATTTAAATCATCATAGAAAATGCACAGAATATGAAGATTTAGCAGTAATATTTTTAGAAAGCAATCAAAAACAACCCCATGTGATAAGTGGCATTTATTAATGAGGATGATGGGTGTGCCTGTGGACGGTCTGTCCACATGTATCTGTGGACAGCGGACACTACCCTTGAGCTTTGAGCCTTGAACGGTGTGGGAGGACCCTCTGAGGGAAGGAGCCCAGGGTTTTTTCCAAGTAGGATCTTGGCAGATGCCAAACTTGTAAGGAGTGATTTGCAGCATTTGGGGGTGGATTTATTTTTCTCCTCGTTTCATCACTTTTTAAATATCAAGAACAATTTTATTTTAATCCTCTACTGTTAACAGCTTCCTACTGTAACCCATTGAGTTACATAAAATGCCACTTCATTTTAGTACTTTTGAAAGGCTGATCTATAATCAGACACATCTATGTAACCACAGGGACAGCTACCAAGTTACAGGGCAGCAGTGTGTCATTCATAGAGCCATTATAAAAAGTTGTTATGCATTTACTATATATAAAGATGTAAAACCATATATGGGTCAGCAAATTAGGCAAAGGGCTTAGAAGTTAATGTCAGGGAAACCAATCATGCAAAGCAGTCTGTGGAGCAGCTGTTTCATGCTCAGTGCTTCAGCTGCCGCTATGCTAAGGAGGCTTTCCCCTTCACCCTCCGCTTAGCCAGTCTTTGGCTACTCAGTCTGTTTAATTTCCAGAGCTCCTGGCCCCATCGTGGCACTCCCATCCTCAGGACAATCATTTGGTGCAGTGCTAGGGAAAGGGAAAGGGAAAAAGAAAGAAAAGGAAACTGAAAGGGAAAGAAGGAGAAGGGGAAGGGTAGTTGCCAAGGCCTGCTCTGCATCTTCTTACACTTTCCACGTGATTTCTTTCCCCTTCCCTGGAATATGTCACCCTGACCAGTGATGGAGGCAGACCATTGGAGTAGGTGGAACACACCACCATGGCTATTTGTGCACCTGTCAGTTAAAACTAATATTTTTGACCCTCCAGCTTTAAGCTGAAGATCTGCCATGGTTCTTCAAGGTACCAACTCCAGTATTTCCATGCTTGGAGGCTAACCTAGCAATAATATCTCTGTAGTTCAGGAAGAACATAATGCCCCTCATGATGAGAAATCGGTCTGATAAAGTTGAAGCACCACACCAGAAATAGCTAAATAAATCTCATGGAAACCCTTTCCAGAAAGATAGACCTTCCTCAGACATGTCTGCTCGTTCAAAGCCAATACTGCTATTGGTCTTAGTTTAAAGCCCAGATTTAGTACTCATGAGGAGTGCACATTGTGGTGATGTCCATATGGATTGTATAACCACAGCCATCTGACAGCAGTTTGAATGACATGGTTTTCTTGAGGTGTGTTGAATGACCCACCCTACAAAATAAATGCCAGCTTGAATCTTTAGCATGTACCAGATAGCCTAAACTGGGCACTTTGTAGCCAGACTATTCTAGTAAGTGTTCTCAAAAAACCATAGCTTTAGATAGAAAAGCGTTCTCAAAAATCCCGACTGTTCCGTATGTGAAGTGCAGGAGAAAGAGCAAATGCTGATAACTCTGGTCTGATGTTTCCTTCCACTGCCAGGTATTTCCCATCCTGGAAGCCCACCAAAGCAAGGGAAGAAGAGGGCTGTGGTAGGGGAGTGCATCCTGCACTGCCCGATGGGCAGAGGGCTCCCACTGTCCCTGTCGTGCTGCATTTCACAGCACTCCAGTTCCAAGAGCAGTAAATGCAATAATATTACACATTTGTAAAATTCCACTCTGGTGTTCTTTTCGTCGCCTGGCACGACTGCTCGTGCTTTTCCAGCAGAGGGCAGTGGCATATTGCTGGTTGTAAAGCTGTTAAAATCAAGTGAAAAATGCGACAAGATTCTTCCACGTGTAAGCACCGGCGCAGAGATAAGTAGGAGAGTTCATATCAGGTTTGTCTATTATTTAGCAATCTGTTACATCACCGGATAAAGCAAACACTCTGCGCTTGGGGAAGTGAGGGGAGAGAGCTGTCTGCCTGCATTTGGGCTTATTTAGTGAAAAGAGGAATACGGAGTCTCTCTGTATTTTCTCTTGCTGGTTCCTACATTTTCTCCTTTTTTGCTCTGAGGGGATGCAATGGAATTAACAACTGCTGACAGCTGAGTACACAAAGCCAGCTCACCATTTCAGGTTTGCACACAAGCTTATTCCAGTACTGGACAAATGATTTGATGTGCTGGTCTGCCACCCTGTGACTCAGAAATTCACTGTATGCATAATTACCCAGGGAGGAAACAAAAACCAGCAGCCCTCTGTTGACAGGGGCACACAGGCCCATGCCTACCTACCACTTTTTCCCTCAACAGCAAATGGACAGCGCTGCACCCTCTGCTCCACATACTCTTTCCCCACAGCACATATTACCAGGTCAGCTCAAGCAAGGTGCAGAACCACTCAGCTACACACCCAGCTGTACAGCTGCCCCCAAGGCCACTTGGTCATGGGGCAGGACTGACCGGAAAGATGCCCCATTGGAAAATGGCACTGTGTTGAAAATAAAATGTCTCATCTGAAATTCTGGCAAGATCTTCAGGGAAAAAAATCTGAAACTATTTGAATCCCCCCCATCTGTGCTTGTCCCAGGAGTCTCACTGGCATGACCCTCTCATCCCACGCCTGCACCAGCACCAAGCTGGCACGAAGCTAAGGGGAGAGGGATGGTCTGGGGCAGATGGGGTGGGGAAGCCAAGGAAGGACATGACCTGCTTTAGCCTCTCCTACTTTTTTTGGAGAAAGCCCGTAGGCATGGCTGCCCTGGCTGTGGGAAGAAGGAGCAGTAGGAAGGGAGACCCAGTAACAGTCAGGACTTGGTATACAGAGCAGAGCACAAGACTAGTATGACAGACATCATGACACGATCACTTCCCCAAAACATTTGTGGTGTTGGTGTTGCACAAGTTCAGAGTCATAGCACAGCTGCGTTACTGGCACATCGCCTCTCGGTGAACTTACACAAGCACAGCTCTGCACAAGGCAGGAGCAGCGTGAGTTCCTCGCTGTTTCTCTGCACTCCCTACAACCAACACTCACTTCCCAGGAAAGTAGACAAGCCAGCATGCCTCTCAGCCTGGCTGCAAATGTCTCATTGCTTAGACATGGTCATTTTCTAGAATTACCCAAGGTACAGGGTGAGCTGGGCATTATGCAGATGCTGACAACACTACCCAGATCACAGAGCCACAATCAACAGATTAGGACAGTGAGGGTGCTCAAGAAAGGAGGGCGAGCATCGGAAAACAGCACTTACAAAGCTTTGCAGGTGCACTGGATGACAGGGGCTGAAATACTGTGGTTTGCCATGCAGAGTGCAACTCAAAGAGCTCTCAGAGGAGTTTTGTGTGTGTTTGCAATGACTCGGTGTGGGACGGGCCCAGGCTCAGCTCTGCAGGGAGGGCAGCTTGGAGCGATGCAGCTCCAGCAGCCTCACTGGACCTTGACTCATGGATGGCTTCTTCACCATTTCTTTTGTGTAGCCTAGAGACGGTGGTAACTGTGGAGCAAGATTTGAAGCAGTCGGGCTAATGTCTCTTGCAGGTTAGCAGAGCTTAGCAGGATGTATTTAGACAGACTGGGCCCTTAAATGGTCATCCAAACCAGCCCCCACCCGCCCTGGTCTGGTTAGGTGGCAGCTTTTACGGGAGATGAGGAACTTACATTTATTTTAGCTACATTAGATGGAAGAGAAGCTGGGGTTAAGCCTGCCAGTTCCTAGTAGGTGACTGTAAGGATTACACTGTGGAGGTACTTCACGAGGTTTTCAAAGAAAAGGTGAGCCCATTCAAGTCCCACACTGCAGACCTCCAGATCTTGGTACCAGCTTCAGATAGAGGCACAGTGAAGTGAGGCTGTCGTGGTACTTCTGAGGTGGCTGGGCAGAACTTAGAGAAAAGCCGAATTCACATTTCATGGCAGAAAAGATCAACCCAAAAATGATCAGCATAGGCAGCAGCCGCCTGTTCCTGAGAGTGTGACTGTCAGATACTGTTGCTGGGTAACACATCCTGCTCTTTTATTCTCATTGATTTTTAGTGCTTCCCAAAGATGGGTCATTTTCTCTTTGCCTGTTGTTTTCACTCAAACTGATGTGTGCTCTGGTTCAGCAAATAAGCAATCCCCTGACCAAATTCCATCCTACCAGATGCTGTATGTGATGTTTCGTATATTCAAGCAAAGAGATCCTCCCACTGCAATCAGACTGGACGTCAACTGGAGACTAG
This sequence comes from Balaeniceps rex, assembly GCA_013401315.1. NCBI lineage: Eukaryota > Metazoa > Chordata > Aves > Pelecaniformes > Balaenicipitidae > Balaeniceps > Balaeniceps rex. Next base: position 29,930 of record VYZW01025833.1, read on the forward strand.
TGTAAGGATAGTCTATAAATTGCCTCCTGAACAAGGCAAAGGTGAAGAATATGTTCTAGTGAAGCACCAGAATACTTTCAGCACAGAGAAGACCCTCTATCACTGGAGGTGTCTAAGAACAGACTGAACCTGGGCTTCCTAAACCCGCTCATGTGGGTGCCACCATCTACACCGACAGCAGTATCAGATGACATACAGAGGCAACCTCCTGCCCTGTGATCCTCTTTAATTTCATGGAGCTATTTTTACTAACACGGTATACTGCATGAGGAGGAAGGTGCTCCGAGAATAAATTCATATCTGTACCCTATCTCCACGGCTTATCTTCTTCTCCCCTCCTAATTTCTCAGCTGTAAACCCTTTGCCCGTAACAGCTGCCTGATCCACCACATAGCTTCACCCTCCCAAAAAAGTACCCCACGTCATCACTCTTCCATGGTACCATTAATCACCCCAGTCTCTCCCACTGAGGCAACAGCCCCCATCCCTTCACTTACCGAAGCCTCTGCTGTAGATTTAAAGCAGAGATGGCCGCAAGAGCAGCGGCTCACAGCTCCTGAGCAGCCTGGCATTGGCACAGTGCTGCGGCACAGCCAGTCAGCTGTAACCTGCCGTGTGCAGGCAACGCATGAGCTGGAGGAGCAGTTGCAGGCGCCTTTGCCACCACCACGTCTCAGCCCTGGTCCCTTTTAGAGGTGGGCTGCAAACCTCTGGCTTAGGCATATGTATCTCAAGGTTGATTTTGACATAGGTAAGCTTGCCTTAAAGCAGGGAGGAGAATTAGATGCCCTCCTGAGATCCTTTCTGGTTCCATTTTCCTTTTCTGTTATTATTTTACTCAAATTAACATCCTTGTAGGAGCGTTGCCATCTCCAGTAGGCTTGTGGGGGCTATTTACACTAGAAACCAGTGCTTCTGACCGGCGCCTTTATGGACAGGTCAAATCTGTGCCAGAGCTTCACATATTTGTTTCACTCCTTAACCTTTGTGCTAAATTCATGTTGTTACTTGTGTAAATTACCACTATGAGCATGGTGGCCTGCACCTCCTTTGACTCTGCCAGCTAAAATTGACAGGCCCTTAATCTCCCAGTTAAAACAAAACCATCCATTACTGAAGATGCTGCAAAAGACATTTCAGTGTTGCCTTTCAGTGAGGCTGGAAAAAGAACGTGAGAAAGAAGCTTCAGGGATATCATTAACGTGAAGAAGTTTGACTCAAAGCGTTGACATTTGCCAGGGACAGCAAGCATTAGCTTCTCAAACGCTCGGGCGTGCAGAGGCAGAGGCTGCTGCGGTGCTCCCCGTTTAAGCAGCCATTTCAGCAGGTACTCAGCAGGCGGTGGGATGGGAAGGCTGTAAGTAACAATGCATATTGGTACCACATGTGGAGGGAGGAATATCCCAATGCACATACACACATCCCAGCCAGGTCTGAAAAACAGGCCATGTGTCTCTTTTCTTTTTTTCTAAACTGCTGCATACACAATCCAGTGCGAAAGCAAAACACTAGCTGCAATTGTCCCAAAGTCCAGGATACAGAAACTAACAGATAGCTTTTCCAGGATATTTTCAAGTAAATGGATGAACACAGTTCCACATTTAGGCATTTAATTAAATGGCTCGATTTTTGTTATTTTTCATACCACAGGAAAAAAAATTCTCCCTTTGGCAGAGTCTCCTTCCTCCTTAGATCTCAATCTCTGCCTAACAGGATTTCTATGTGCACAAACCTTGAATTGTCTTGGTGCATACAAATCATGAGGTTTTGGCTGCCTGATGATAGGAGCTGCGGTGGCTTATTCCCGTAAACCAGACATTTCAATGTGTGTAGAGCAGCCTGATGATTGTGATTGGCATGTGGCTACTTTCAACCAGCTTGTTTCTCCCATGGCTGGCATCATGCCAAGAGAAGCATTTTAATATTTAGGTGGTTGTGGAAAAGCAGCAGATGCAATAGCTGAGGAACAAAAAAAAAATATTGCTTTATGAAGTGTTTTGGCTCTTTTACCCATTCTAAATAATTACCGATGACTAAGTGCCTGAGTTCAGAAAACAGAGGTTGTTTGTCTAGCACAACTTCATTTGTCCAGTTTGGGATGGATAGGGCCCACTGAACCAACACCCACATGGAAGATAGGCAGCTCTCACAGAAATAGTTTTTTTATATCCTTTAAAATAGGACCAGTTTTCTTGAACTCTTTTGCCATACACTCGTGATTTATTTATTAAGCCACACTACTGAAGGAGGATGAGGAGCACCAGCTTCACCTAGGCTGAACAGAGCCCTCTTTCTTTCTCTCCCCAGACAGAGGGCTCAGCCTGAGCCTAGCATTGTGTGTAGCCTCCCTATATATTTTTGGGGTTTCTAGCATGGATGTCCTTTCAGTGGAGCATTAGTGCAGTGGTTTTCCAGGCCTTGCTCACATGTAACAAAAATGCACAAACAACCCCTATGAGTTATTCACTTTTCCATTTTATCAGGATCCATTTAGCTGCACAGCAATAGCTTTTAAATTCAGATAGTTATGTGACATATATTCTCACTGTAGAGGTAGCAGAAGCTTAAAGCCAAGGGGCTGCTACTTCACCACATGTAATCTCCTTGTCTGGCCTCTCACATCCACAAAGTTTGGCATCTTTTCTCAAGCACTTAGCTTTCCCTTTCAATAAATCTTGGGGATCAGACATACAATCAGGTTATTGCCATTTAAAAAGTTTACCCAAGCCTCCTGAGTCATTGGGGCTGCCAAGGTGAATGTCCTTCATCCACCTCTTTTTCTCTCTGACGTGTTTTACCTTACACTTGCCACAAGTTAAGAATCGAGGTAGCTGCTGCCAGTCCTCACTCAGCTGATGCACATTGAATTGCTGTAACAGAACCACACGCCCGAGACCTGAATGCACTGATTTATCGAGTGTGACGTGCTGCTCATGTCTTCTTGTTGTGCCTATGAAGCAGGGTGTAACTAGCTATATAAAAAAAGATAAATGATTTCTTGTCTTTGCAATGATTTGGTCATAAGAATAAATCATTTCAGAGTGGATGAGTGAGGCAATTCTATTTGTAGCCTTTATAGCTGAATGATTTCTATATGTAAGTGAAATTACCATTTTTTTAAAAGGCAGGAACATCAACTTACAAGACCATTGGATAATACATACATAGTATTTAAAAATATCTGTACTTTTTTAGTAGCATGCATTATAACATGTGGGGGGAAAAAAAAGGAAAATAAATTCTCTGTCATACTGGATTTACCATACTTTTGTCTGTAGAAGGAATGCTACTTACAAGTTTATGGCAGTGGAGTTTTAGACTAAAACAGATTTCAAAGTCCTGAGTAAGGAAAATGGAATTGCAGCTCGTCAGTCACTGCATGAGGGTGAATGAACAACACATCTTGCACTTCTCTGTCTGGGAGGACAATAAACCGTTTGCAAGCACACTTACCAAAATGTATATTGACTGTCTCCACTTGCCCTGATAAATCTATCAATTGCAAGAAACTGTCAGATAGCTTAAACCAAAAGCAAATTTATCGTTAAGACTCAGGAATGAGTCAAAGCTAAAAATCAAGGCAAAGGGCAGCCTTAAATTATGTCATTTGTCTGCAGCCATGAAGCTCTGGGGTAAAAGCCATCCCAAGTCTGGCCCATGAGACTGCCGCCAGGATGGGTGGTGGGTGACTCCTGTGACACTGTGCACCAGGTCAATGGACCCCTAGTCCGATCTGTTGGAAGAGCACCAGACTTACAATGAGGGGGTCCAGGCTTAAGCGTGGTCCTGGTGGGAGGATTTGTATTTACTGCTTGGTGAGGGGCTTGGAATGACCCCTGAGGAAGGGACCTGCCAGGGCACCCACCTGAGTCACCCTTCCCCTGGAAAGCAGGGAGTGAGGGAGGAGAAAGGGATTGAGCATTCAGCCTGTAGCCGGACATGTGGGCACCATGTGCATCCTTACTGGGGATCTGGGAGAGCTCCTGCACTCTGCACTCACACCAAACAGAGCCTGACGTGAGACAGGCACCAAAGCGTTACAAGGGCAATGGAGCACTAATAAATCCTGAGTCCTGTGAGTCCAGTTCGCTCTGCTCAGTGGGAGTCTTTCTAGAGCACCACAGGATGAGAAGCATTTCCCCCACCAGGAAACTGCATTACAGAGCAAGACACCATCTCGCCTTTCCTTCTCATTCCTGGCCCTTTTCATCTTGCGGTCACTATGCTGCTGAAACAAGACCTTCCTCCTGACAGCAGCGTTAGGCAAAGCTCAGTTTCTGTGAGTTCGTTAATCCGACTGTCATCTTGTCCTCAAACTCCCCATGGATCTCCTGGTGAGCACTCCGGCACTCGGAGCACACCATCGGTTGGAGGTAGACACACGGGCAGAAAGGAGATAGTGCTTCCAAAGCGCCCACTGGCACCCTAAGAGCCTCGTGCTCTTTATCTCAGCCCCAGGCTTCCCCCGTGACTCTCAGCAGTGCTGAGTTTTTTGCTATCTGTTTTCCTTCGGCAGCAGTTTGGAGATAACTCCAGCTGATGGGACACTATTCTTAGCCGGCAGCCTGGCAGCAGGTGCAGCCGTGGGCACAATGCCGCGCGTGGGAAGGCGGCAGAGCCACAGCGATACCATCCCGCCGCACAGCCCCAGGGCTTCAGGCAAGTCAAGAGTGCTCAGGGATGGGTGGATGATTAAAAATAAGCTAAAGCAGGTCCAGGGTACTCAACAACTAGAGAAAATCCCATCTAGAAATGTAGAGGAATAATCAGCGATAAGCAGCCACGGAGCAACTCGTAATAAGCCACATGGAAACCTTTGCCACCAGAAGCCTTGCTGCTGGTTGTAACTGCAGCTGTGCCTGTGCTCATTGTGCTCCTGTAGCCACAGCAGTGTCAGAAATGCAAAAGTGGAAGTTTTACCTTTCTTAGAGCAGCTTCCTCTCTGTGAAAAGTGCTGCTACACGTGCCTCACTCAATAAACCCATTCCAACTTCTGTATGGAGCAGTTCACAAAAAAACACAGCAGAGGGGAAAGTACGAAAAAGCAAATGTTGCTGAGATTCACCAGTGACATTAAAGAACCACAAATTCATGAGCAAAGGTGTTCCTATGAAATCTGTCACATGCCAAATGTTAAACTGCTGTCTGGCATAATTGACTTCAAATTCAGGTAAAGACACAGATAAATTGATGCATGAGCTATGAGGCAACAAAGACATTCAAGAGAAGTAAGAGAAAATGTTGGAAAAGTTTCAAATATTTTTACTGGGATATATTTACAAATTATATATTTTTAATTCTTCTTCATCTTTTTTCATTTTTAAAATAAAAACCGTATGTACAAAAAATCTGCAGACACTGACAGCTGTTTTTCTTTTATTTGTTTATGTTTTCAAAAAGAAAATCACTATGGGAAATAGTGGTCAAAACAAAGTTTTATTTTTTGTCAGAAATCACTTTTCATTCCACAATGGTTTCAAGCCTGCACTTCAGTGTGTTCAGAGGAGCCCCTCTATGCCTGAAGAGTGTTACCTGACTGCAGGCAGTGCTGAGGACAACACATTTTTCCCATTCTACAAGAACTCCTAAGATTTTTCCTGCTTAATACAGGGAAAATCCACTGAAATGAAAGTTTCCAGCAGAGGATCTAATAACAAAAGGCACTAGTGTAAGTTTTTTCTGAATTCATCCAGTGCAGAGGTCCAACAACTGAGGACATTGCAGGCTACAGTGTATGGCTGAATTAAAAATAGTTTTAATGTCCTTTGAGTGGGCAAGTAAGGCTGCAGCAGTCAGTCTAAGAGCTGCCTCTGCCTCCTACAGCCCCCTTGGGCAGCCTCCTGAATGATCTTATCTGGTTTATAGGGTTTCATATGGCTTTTTGCATGCACAAACTTCATCTCGCCTGGTATCTACGTAATGACTGAGTTACATGTTGTACATGCAAAACTGATCTCCCAACATGCCTGCAAAACCTCTGCCTGCATCCAACTTCCCCGTAGTGCTGGGGTACTGGGTGCGGGGGCACCTCGCTTCTGTGGCAGCATGACCAGCAAGGCACTCTTCAAACTTGCCACCCCCAAACCACCCTTTGACTCGTAGGCCATTCTTTGAGGCACTGATCTTTGGTGTTGAGGGGGGGAAGCCAACTGCCTGGATGCTACCTGCTGTTGGAAAACTGTTGGGCTTAGCAAAATTGGGATGTCCTCAAGAAAAACAAGAAAAAAAGAAAAAAATAAATCCATGTGGAGGGACTGAATGATAAATAGCTGAAGCAGAAATGCTTCATCAGTTGTAGCTGCAAGGTCCCCGAGGAGCACCTGGCTGTGAATAGAAGGGGCCTACAGCTACCTCAGTGTCAGTTTTGACTCTTTTTGGTATTCTTTAAGAATATTAGGCAGAGAAGAAGATTTAGACATCTTTGTAATGTATATTGCTCATGTGCAACAATCTTTGTCACTTCACTGACTATTTTTCTACATTTAAATGGTGTCTGGGGCTTTTTAGTATACCAAGTAGACTGGTCTGTGAAGAAGACAGGCATGTAGGTACCAGAAACGGTTTAGTCTTTTCCCTCCCCTGGCCAGTGACTGTGAGAATGCCACACAAACACACAGCATGGTCACACAGAGGTGCAGCACAAAGCTGTTGTGCTCCCCACCTCCCATCTGAGCTCTTAATTCCTCCAAGCCATTGAGTTCACCCTCTCCCAGGTTTGCACTTTTTGAAAAGTATGAGAAAATAATTGCCTCTTCTCTTTCCAGAGTCCAGGAAAAACGTCCCTAGCAAGCAGGCATTCGCTTTAGGCTGGCTCAGCAGCAAAACCAATAACTCAGTGAACATTGGTAGATCACCACTGAAGGCAAGCCATAAAAGTAAGAAAGTTCTTAGTAGATTGTACATGCTGCTTCTTGTTCTGTATCTGGCTGGTGGACAGAGAAATCAATCTGTAGTATGACCAGACCAGCACACTCTACTATGTTAAATTCATCAGAAAAAAATCCTCCTGAAAAGAATAAAAAGTTTGTAAATAATTTCAATGTGGTCATGGATTTCAATTCTTTTCGTTTTGGTCATTCAGTCAAAGGAGGTTTCAGCTATTTTAGTGTGAGATTCTGAGAAAAGGTATTTGCAAATTCTAGAGTAAAAAATTTCTAGGAATCTTTGTACAGGGTGCAATTAATAAATTTCTCCAGACAATTAGGAGGTAGTTTAGTTACTACATTCTCTACATCTACTACCATCAAACTTGCCTAATTTTTATGCTAAAGCTTTCTTACCTTAAGTAATGTTTACTGTCTTTTGGAACTGTTTGAAAGATACACAAAAACACACGGGAAACTACCATTATACCAAACTCCTATCAAATTCTGAAAATAGGCTGAAAAAAAAAAGAATAATTTTCTTTAAATACCACAAGATTAAATAATAATACCATTAGGTTCTCTTATAATTGTGTTCTGCTTCTTCGAACAATTAGATGCACTTATGTTTTCAAGCACTTCTCTGCAAACATGAGGATTAGAAATGAATACTTTACTTTTTAAATGCAATTAAGACAAGCAAACAAACAACCCCAGCTTCATAAATGGCATAAATCAGCACAGTCACACTGGTGGAATTACAATTTATGCTGAATTGTTTCAGTTAATAATCACAGGTTCTTGCCATATGTCTTTGTCTCTCCATTTATCTCACATGCCTCTTGTTTCCCAGCCCTGTAATAAATTCTAAAGAATTAAGCTATAAATGCTTACAAAGCAACATGTTTACCCTGTGACAATCTGAATCCTTTGCTTTTAACCGTAACTGATGCAGCTAGAAAATTTGTCACTAAAAAAGGTCTTAGTGTTCATAAGTACTTTTAGTAAACTTTCTCAAAGCTTAAAGAGTTAACTCAGGGTCTCACTCCGTTATTCCAACACACCACAACCAATTGCAGAGTAACAGCAGTGCCGTACGACATCAGGTTAGGTCAGAATTAGCCCCGCAGGCTCCAGTGACCTGATATGCACCTGGAAGGTGTGGTAGGAGTGCCAACATCTCCATTTCTACCCCTCTGCTAGGCCTGCCTTGGTTTTGGTTGTCTTACTCCTCTTCCTTCTTTGCTTCTTCTGGTCACTCAGGAGGGCAGGCTGGGGGGAAATGTTTCTGGATACCAGCCTGGAAAGCTACAGTCCCTTTGGTGTTTATCTGTACCGACCTGCTGGTCCTTGGCAGGCCTTGTGAGCTCTGTGTGCTATTTTCTCACTGGAAACCAGAGCTATTCCTCCTTCTCTCAGAAAAAATGGCCCCAGGACAGTGGGTAGCCGAAGACCCCAGACCGGAAGAACTGAACGTAAACTGAGAGTCACAGAGTTCTGTGGCCTTGGCACTCCATTTTTGCCCTTTTTAGGGAGCTTGTTCTTGTTTTCCTTTCTATATCACCATTGTTGGGACAGGAGCAAGCCTAACTGGTGTAAGGGGACTCCTCATAAAGTTCATTTTCTCAGCTTATTTATTCTGTATCTTGAATTTGCTCATAGCATTTTATAGCCACAAATAATGCAACTGTTCAAGACTGTCTCTTGGTGCATAGTTGCCAAAGTGGCAGAGCAGTGTTAAGTTAAAGGCCTATTTTATATTAGCCATAATCCCTTTTAAACTGAGTGTTTCAATTTGTAATTTCCTACCCTATACTACTGGTGCTTATTTTTGTTTAACTTTTATGTTGAAAATATCTTATTTCAGATACTTCAGCAGAGTAATGATTCTACATAAGCTTAAAAATTCCAACTATAATATAATTTTAAAGAGTCCAATACTGTTTTATAAGCTGCTCACTGCAGCTTTTTTTTTTTTTCTTCTTCTTTTATTCTTTTATAAAAAGCAAATTCCAGTTGTGAGTTCACAAGCTGTAACAGAAAGGAAATAGATATCAAATCTTTGTTCTGAGCTCAATAAACTACAAGTGCAATCTAGAGTTTATGAAGGGGAATTCTTTCCATAGATTTTTTTTTCCTACTTTGCCAGACAGAAACAATTTTCTGATTTATTCTTCCTCCCTTTCCAGAGGTTCTGTTTCAGCAATAGACCAGGTTCCACTCCCTGCCACACAAGGACCGCAAAGTGCTTGCAACCCTTGAGCTTATGATTTATGCAAGATAATGCTTTTCAAACATGTGCAGCACATTCCAGTATAGAACTGATGGCAGCATCTGGGGGAAGAGCAAGCAGAAATAAAAATCAAGAAACAGGAGAAAAGATGACCCTCACTTCGTGGCACTGCCTGGCCAAGAGGGCACAGCACAGTAAACAGCATCTGTTCCACTACGGCTCTTCAGATGCAGAGGGTGTCTAGGGAAAACAGAATATTCTCTGTCTCTGAGGGTGGGTATCAGTCCTTGAAGCCACCTTTCCATCCTACGCTGTGCATGGACCACAGCAGTGGGAAAGGGACAGCTAGTTCATTTCTAGAGGACAGCCCTGAGTCAGGACGCAGTCCTCAAGTGGCCAGTCCCTCCCGCGCCCCTGCTCCTTCCTCCATCAGTGCTGGTGCATAAAAGCCACTGCCAGACAGTTTTTGGTGTATGACAACTTGACAGCATCAGACTGAAAGGCCCTCAACAAGTCACTGATAACACCACTTTTCACTTTTTTTCTCCAGAGAACCTTGATCCTTCTGAAAACGGCACAGAAGGGAACCTCTGAAAGCGCCGGGGGAATATACCAAATGCAAGTGCAATACAGTGTCTGTACAGGAACACTCAGGAGTACTAGGAGAAAAAAAAAAAAAAAAAACAACAAAGGAAAAAGGTTAAAACTGTCTATGACATTTACATAAACAGACTATAATCATCCATGCTAGCTTTAACCAGGCTAGTATTAAAATTCATTTCTTGTCCAAAACATAATATTTTATCTGTGTCTCACAGGATCAGAAATGAATTCTCAAGAGATTTAAAATGTGATTTTTTATGTCTTTCCTAAAACAGAAGCATTCAAGTATTTACATATGCTTATCTTCCTGAATCCTATCACCTTTGCAATGTCATCTGAGTTTCCTCTGCTTTTTTGATTGCATGGTGAGAATGACACAATTTATATGTATTGTCCAGTAAGTCTGTCTTCTGTCAATATTACAGTACTAATGGTTCAAACATTTTAAGATAAATTGATCATCACAGAGAGGATAAGGAAGCAGAAAATATTTAAAGCGGGCACATGAAGTCTGCATCTCTTCCCAAATTTTCAATCAAAATTTCTAAACACAACAAAATGCCACATGAGTTCAGACTGAAAATTCATCCAGCTTAGTATTTTGTCTGGCCAATAGAGGGTATCTGCAGGTACTTTGGGAAGAAGTATAAAAAACAAGCCATGTCTGAAGCGATTGCTGGTAGCTGATTTTGAGCCCATTGACTGGATTTGTCATTTTTCCCCTCGTACAGTACTTCATTACATTTCACCTATCATTTTATTCCCCTGTCGCCCAATACTGTGATATCACACTCCAGCTTCTTACTGTCATCTTTCCAGTTGAGTATCACCAAATCACCTCTCTGTTTTCCTCACAAATCAGGTATAGGTGTATTTAACAGTACAGCCTGCAGTAATGCATCTCTCATGGGGCTACATTAGTAACCTCATTCCACTGCTAAAAGTTTTCATTCTTTATCTTTTAGCAGTTATTTACCCCAAAGGATCTTCCTTCTTAGTTGGTGGGGGTTTTAAGCGGTTTTAGGGGTTTGTTAAGACCTCTGGCAAAAGATCTTGCTGGAAGCTTGTAGGAAGTCCATATATGCTACATGGATCTACATATATTACTTACAAAGGACTCTAACAGCTCTGTGAGGTGTAACTGCCTTTGATAACATCCATATTGCCTGTTCCTTCCTGTAATGTATTATCCAGTATCTGTTATTCTACTCTTTATTAGTTTTTTTTGCTGATTTCCCAGAATGAAAAATTAGACCCACTCTTTCAGTGACTGAAGTTACCTTTGTCAGCTTTAATTTCTTTGGTATGGTTGAAGGTTTAAACTATGTGTTATTACCATGGGTAATAGTTTAGCAATTCTATGTTTGAGATTCTTCAGAACGCGTGGCAACCAGCATCATCTAGTCCTGGCGATCTGTACAGTTTGTCTTACTCCACCTGAAAGCCTGAAATGTAAATACCTGCAAGAAATTCTGTTACAGTTTACATGGTAGCCTGACCTGAAAAATATGTGGGTTTTTTTTCTGTTTTAACAAAGTCTTTCTCATGGTTTATGTGCAAGGCAGTACATTCTCCTGCCAGCAAAAGGAAAATGCATCGTGTCTTTTTCTGGGATCCTCCCTTCCTTCTGGCTGTGCCTCAATACACAGATGGCATCACCCAGCCAGCAGCTGGCAAGAAGTGGTGCACGGGGGCAGTTCACCTCTGGGCCCCTTGCTGTATCTGGCCAGCATTCTCTCAGTGGCTAGCACCTCACAGCGTCAGGAGACAAATAGTTTAATGACCTTCTCTATTCATCTAATCACTTTTTGTTTGGGGCTACAAAGTACGCAGGACAACGCCAGTCATTTAGCATTACACACCTAAAAATCTATATACAATCTATACATGCTATTGCACCAGCCACAGAGTTAACCATAACTTCAATAAAGTCTGTGTCTGTCAAGGTCTGTAACTGGTGTTGCCCTGTGGGTATCCCATGGCTAACTGAGTACTGAAGCAATCTTGTTCCATAACAGCTGTATCAGAAAAAAACATAATTTAGGCATGCTCTATGGGATACTTGAGGGAACAAGACATCAAGAATAATGACATTTGAGGAGCAGGTGAAAAAAGACCTCATTTTTAATGAGAAAAGATAAGGGACCATTCTGCTGGAGCAGAGCCATGAATTATGCTGCAAGAAATTTTAACTTCTTAGCAGTTAATCCTGGATCCCACTTTCCATGATCATTACTTCTAAAAAGTAAGAGAAAGTAATAACCTCATAGATATGAATTTAAGTGAGGCTAGCTGAGTCACTAAAAAATATCACAAGGGAGCCCTCCTGGAGTTATAACTCTGAATTAGATGGATTAACAAGATCTTTCCATCTCCAACTTCCATCTCTTAACTAAGATTTTCCATAGTTTACTAAGAGTATTAATTCACACCTTTCCCCCACATACACACTCTTCTTTAGAAAATCTAATAATGGCTATGTCAGGACAATACATGTAGGTTTTTCTGAGTCTTTGTCCTCATTCAGGTTCATCTGCTCCCTCTCCACAAAAGGTGTGTTGAGCAGTCTGTAGCTTGACTATAGATGCTAATGATGCATAGTTTTGAACAACATAGGGGAGCTCATTCTGGACTTTTCTCAGCTCTTTTCAGTATTCTCCCCAGCTTCCTTATCATTCCCAGCCCAAGATTATCTGGCTTTATTTTTAGTTGTCCCGCAAACCCCCTTACTCAGGGAGAAGAAATAATTCACAGCTGGTACTTTCCTTAGTGTCTTTGCCAATCAAAACATACAGCTTACCATTTACTGGCAACATGGTTATCATGATTCAAGCCACTTGGCTCTTCTGTTAGGTCCCTCTGGCGTGTAAAGGAAAATTCACACCAGTGAAGAAGAAAACCATCGAGTCATTAGATATTTATTTCAGTATTTAAATCTTTGGCTGCAGAGAAGTGTCTAGGGAGAGTTCCATATTTAACAAGGGGCTTACTGAAACCACGCCTGCAGACAGAGCTCTTGCAATTCGCTGACACATGTGCTGAACACCTCTCTGCAAAAGAAAGGTGGAACTCTGTACGAGAGACACTAAAATATAAACAATTCCTTTCTAATTTGGGATTGCAAGGTGATGCTGGTGGAATGATACTACATGTGGTGATGAGGAAATTATTCTCCTCTTAGTTAGGCAGACTCTGGGTAACAAGCTGGAAGTCAAATGCAATGATCCAGAGCTTGACTGAAAGCATGACCTGTCATGTCTCACACACTGAGCATTTTCAGACTTAGACAATCCATGCTCTTTGGGATCTTTGGCCTCAACCTGAATCTTGCTCGTTCTCAGAGAAGCTGTGTTTGGAGCACAGGCTCGGCAGCTGAAAGACCACTTGGCCACAGTGTTGGAAGAGCTACAGTGCATACTAAGAACTCTACCTGTTGCAGGTGCTGCCTGGTAACATGGTCCCTCCTCACACCTCCTCCTTCATACAACTGCTGTAAGCCAAGGCAATATCCTTTATGTGCCCTCTTATGACTCTGCCTCCTGCCATGAAGCAGAAGAAACCTTACATGTTTATAAATGAGATAAAAATGAGAAAGGTAAAACCAAGAGCATCTAGTAGACATGCAGAGCAAAGAAGACATTTTTTTCCTTCTTTTGAAGGAAAAATAGCTATTGTATCATAAGAATTATTACAACATTAGAAAGAGAACTTTGAGAAAATCAAAACACAGACAGGAAATACAGTAGAGGAATATTTTTTGATCCTTCCAAAAGTTTTTGCTTTGAATGAGGTCTTAAATGCACAAGGGCAAGCAAAACCCATTAATTTTACAGTTGTATTTGTTTAGCAAACCAAATGGGCAATAGTCCTAAAAATAATATGTTCCTAAGGCAGGATCAAATAAATTAGTCTAATGCTTGGAAAAGGAGGCAGTTTATTTAGAATTGGGAATGCCTTCTTAGGAAGACTTCACTGGCTTGTCTAGATGAGAAAGAATAATATTGTGATGACGTAAAAGTCTTTCTTTTTCACTTGTTTACCCATGTACATTCTAAGGGAAAGTTTGTTTCTTATATGACTGAATGTCATATATTTGTCTATACAAATCTGAACTGACATGAGTGACAAACAGAGGTCCCTTCCTGTGAAGCTTTTCAAGATTCAAATCCCTTTTCCCAGTGAGTGTCTTCTTACTAATGGCAAGGAAACAAGTCTAATAGGAGAGAGCCATTCCCTGAAATAATCAATACCCATTGGTTACAGTGCTCAGTTATTCTTAGAAAATCAATCCTGATTTTCTAAGAAAATAGACCAGATGTTGGTCGCTGGCACCACTGAGTTCTTGGTCTCGCAGCTGACATTGCCCACGGGAATTGTCAGTTTTGTGCTAGACTGACTGGTCAAATAATAAAAATGCACTATATTCAAGGACTCATTACCACACACTTAATCATACTCAAAATGCCGGGCTGGCACAGCTGTGTACCAATGCAAATAAAGCCTTTCAAACATTAAGTTAAAATTTTAAAAAATTCCTAACTCAACAGAAGAAAAAGGTTATTTTTTAAAATTTTATTTCATTCTTGGCAGAAGTCTAGTCTTTAGGAAGCCAACAAATAAGTAAGTTTAAGTAAGTTAAATAAGCTTTCAGGATCTCCTTAGTTTCTTCATCATTAAGGGCATAACAAATTAAAACTGGAAATATTCCCCACTGCCCTAAAACATCTCATCAATCACAGACTTGTGTTTGTGTTGACATCTTTTGCTTTTCCCTCCAAAGAAAAGAAGTTGGCTAAACAGAGCATCTGCCTACAGCCAATCTTTTCCCCAAAGGAATCTGGTGCTTATTGGAGTGAAATGAAACTACCAGTTTCCAACAAGCATTTGTGAGAGGGAAATAGGAATAAAAAAACCTTTTAGCATAAAAAGTAATTGCTTGATCAGTTTAAACACTTGCATAAGCCCTCCTCTTTCTCCAAAATGGCAATAATTATAACTTTAAGCCTCTCAGTAGTAAGTCTTTCTCCTTATTGCCTAACAATTCACACTAAGGCTATAGATATACTTACTACATGTTCAATATATGTCATAAAAAAACTCCATCCCTGAAAAGAAATTTCAAACACTGAGGGACCCAACTTGCAGAAAATGAGCAAAATACACAGGAAGGACACATATTTGTTTCATTCCAGTTATCCATTGCACATAAAAGAGAAGTGAACTCAATTGGGGAAGGGAAAGGAAGGCTTAGGATAGAATGTATAATAGCATCTCTCTGACTTGAAGGACCAAATCCTGCTATGGGACTTAGGGTCCTAAACCCTACTGCGTTCTTCTTTAATGTGTTTTTGGAGTTAATAAAAAATATAATGTGAAAAATTTAAACAAAGATTAATCAGGAATGTAATGCATCTTTGTGCAAAAACACCAGAGAGTCAACTAAAAATCTTTTTCCATTGCCTCTTTTGAGAAAAGAGAGGAAATATTTCCAGGCAGTGCTGAGCATAGGTGAGAGACATAGAAGGATAGAGGCATTGCATATCATTTTGCATCTCCTTAGCTTTTGCCAGCTACCACCAGAGCCTCTAAATGTCTGCCCCTGGGCAGTGCAAGGCTCCCTGAGTCTTGATGATGCTGAGCTTTCCAACACCCACCTCATCCCCAGGCCTCCTAGGGTCCACAGATGGGTGATCCTGGCCATGGGGCCCAGCATGCCCCTCTCAAGGTATGCCTGCAGGGAGACATGGAGGGGTTCTCTCCACCTTTTACTCAGTTTGGCAGTTAAAGCACATGGGAAACATGAGGCCATGCTTCAAGGTCCTCTTGGCTTGGACAAAGTGAAGACCATTTCACTTCAGCTGAATTCAGGCCCCATGTGAGTCATCCTCATCAGGACTATGTTGCCCCAGGTTAGGAAGTTTGGGTATTCTATATCTGATCCCAGACCTTCCCCATCCAACCCATCAAAGTGGTCCACATGCCATTAGCTCCCTTCTTTTTCTTTTCTCAAATCTGTTCCAACAGTCTGCTTGCCTTGTCTCAGTTTCCTGGCTATTTTTGTGGGTTGCATACTCCACTCATAACCATTGGTTTAGATTCAGCACACAGAGCTGAGGATGGAGGAGGATGACGAGGGACAGAGATGTTCTCTGCTGCTGCTGTCAGCAGTCTGGTCTGTGCTTTCTTCTCTCTCTGCCCCACCAGTGCCACCTCCATCCCTCCAGGTCTTGCCCTGGAAATCCATCCCAATGGAATGACTGTCAGGGAGCTGAGATAACATTCAGGCTTTCACTTACCAACTGAGTACCCCATGAACATTTTATATTTCAAACCTTTGCCTGCAGACCTGATAAAGGCTCATGTACAGAGGATTCAGTGAGATTTGCTTATTGTGTACAGTGAGAGCAACCAGTACCAGCCAGGGTTCACTTTCTTTCTGGCCAAAATTTTGAAAACAAATAAATCTCCAGCCACTAATAAGCTTACTGAGGAGTTTCACTTCACATTTCAGCACATCTTGATAAAAACCTCATCACTGCTAGGGCCAAGTCTTTGGACAACATTATGTTCCCTTTTTCATTTGCTATCAAAGAAAGGGGCTGCTCCACTGCTCTGGGACCTCAGGATGCACAGCGTGGTGTTCCTCAGACCAAAGGATGTTAGTCTTGCTGAAGATAGGTCCACAGTAGTGGACAAAAATTGTTTCAGCCACAACTGAACTGTCCTACCCACAACTAGACATCTATAATTTTTGTCTTTTCAAGGCCTTTGTTATACAGGGAGTACTGTCATTTGTCGTGTGGTTTGACCAAGAGGAGATTGACACAGTGATCACAGATAGCTGAAGGAAACCTGCAGGCGCTGAGTTGTAGCCTGTGTTTCAGAGCTGCTCTGGCATTTGAATACTCTGTGCCTGTCTCCCTAGGGCACTCACCCCACTGTTTTCCCTGTCGGGGAGCACATCCAGACAGCTCTCTGGCCAGCCAAGCCATCAAGGCAAAAGTGTGAGTAGGTTAGCACTCAAATAACTGTTCCACCATGTACTTTCATACCCTGATCATTAATTCTGCATGAGTAAAGGTTTGCTGAGCTGTCTGTGCAGCATATTACCTTGCCAGGGTCAGCCGAGTTGAGATTTCCAATCTTATGATAAGGAGCAGGTGAAAAGTAGCTGCCTTTCTGGCTGTGCTTTAAGCCACATTTGCTCTTCTATCTGGATGTCTCCTTCACTTCAAAATTTACCACTGAGCATACCTGCCTATATGTTCATTTCTCTAGGAAGAAGCAGCTCCTCTTCTAAGCTCCTAGGACGTGCAGTGGCTTTGTTTGGTTCAGTCATGCAATTTGAAAGACCTCTTACAACTGCAAATACTGTCATCACGTGGCCTTTTTTGGGTACAAGTTGAAATACAGGAAATTCCACTGAAACTTAAGAAAACCCTTTTTTTACTGTGTGGCTGACAGAACGCTGGAAGATGTTGCCCAGAGAGGTCGTGGCATCTCCATCCTTGCAGATATTCAAGGACACGGCCCTGAGCTCCCTGCTCCAGCTGTCCCTGCTCTGAGCAGGGAGGTTGAACTAGATGATCTCCAGAGGTCCCTTCCCACATCAGCTGTTCCAGGATTCTGTTTTACATGAGCCATTTCATGCACATAGGACACAAGAATATCTTGTGATAGTCTTTCACAGTCTACGAGGGTCATTAAGAGTCCCAGTTAGGGCTTTACCTCATGCTTGGTGGTGGAGCTGAAGCCTCAGTTGCCAGAGATAGCAGAAATAGCTTCTCACGGAACAGGGGAGGGAGGGCTGTGTGGCAGTGCTGTAACAAAAACATGAAAAAATCCGATGTAATGATTTTGAAGTCTACTACATCAGAATGCAAAACATATGTTGAAGAAGTTTTAAATTAAAAAAAGCTTATGGATATTTACCACTTCAGAAAAAGGTTGATTTGTTTTTTTCCAGACTAAAAACATTTTTCTTGCTGCCATCAGTGAAGAATGCATTAATGAAAACAAATTTCCAATGGACCTTTGATGCCATCTGAAAGTAAGAAGAATTGCTGTTCCTATTCAGATTTTGGTTTCCATGACGCAAGCTGTCACTGGCAATGATGTTATACCACCACTTCCACAGCATATATTTATCCAGCACTCATATATCCTGACTGAGCTGTAAAATTTGATTAATTCCTTCTGCATCCCCCACAAAAATGTCAGGGTCACTTGCATTACAAGAACACAATGACAATTCCTTGCACGTTGTTTATGCTTCTAAAAATGAAATGTAATTCCCCACCCCAACCCTCAAAATGTCCAACAAGGTATTGGATAGTGATTTCATACACTTAATACAATATTTATATTATTCCAGAACATGTTCTGGAATGCTTGTGTTTCAAGGAACTGAAATTACTTACAGTATATTTTTAATACTAAGCAAGGATGTTCACCATCACAATGAATATCAGCAAATTAACCCCACATACTGCCTTAAGATGAGGAAGATATTTGGCAAACAATGTATTACTGAAGTCAAGTGAAACAGCTTTCAAAGACACATTCAGAAGTCATCTGTGTAACTTTTTAGCAGCAGCTTAAAAGCTGAGAAAATCTGTTAAAATGTATTCTTTGTTAAATAATCACCTTGTTTTCCCACAGCTGTAATTTTTTTCCCCTTGCCTACTATTATTAGTGGCTTTGGAAAATAATTCCCTTCTATTTATTTGCATCCTCATTTGTGAACCAGAATTGCTGATGTTATCAGCATAGACTTTGGAATGAAGCTCATTAAATATTGTTAGCCTAACCCTGCAGTCCTTAAATGACTAAAGTTTCTTTCAAAATTAACGTGAGGTTTCTCTGTGAGAGGGCTTAGCATTATTATTGTACTGCACTACTTTTCATTGTTCCAGACACCGTTAAGCACAGTGCACAAACACATGGTGAAAAAACTGCAGAGCATGAACAGCAAGTCCCTGAAAGGCACAAAAATACTTGATACTGGTGATGCTTCACTCTACAACTCTAATAATCATTATGATGATAGGTACTTGATAGAAATGTTGGTGTATAATTTTTATTGCTAGGTTTAGCACACATGTAATCAAGAGTAATTTTTTTCCTTCTTGGGGAAAATGAATGCAAAAACAAAAGTGAAAAAAAATCTAAAAATACTATTATATTAACTACAGAGCGAAATAGTCCTCTGCCTCACCAGACTATGAAAGTTGACATGAGTGGGGCAGGCCCTGCACAATGCTGTTAGAAGTAGAAAATGTGGAAGGATGAAGGAAACATTTATAACTTTCCCTGGAGCACTCATAGCCTGCAGCACGCCTGCTCCAGCAGAGCGGAAACAAGACTTTCAGAAGGTTTCCAATGACAAGATGTAGACATTTGTACAAATAGCCCATGCAATTCCTTAGGTAGGATAACCTTTAAGACCTGATAGTCCTGATATTTCAGGGTATAAAGCAGCCACCATCTGGGCCAGTAACCTCTCTTTCCACAGACTGCCAATCACAAGCGATGGCGTGCTTTGGGGTGAGAGGCTTCCCAGCGCCGGCACCTTTGCGGTGCCGGTTTTGGCAGGGCCTTTGGAGCCCCAGCTACACCTGGCACAGCAGGGACGTGTCAGAGCAGAGCCTGCTGTGTGCTGGGGACCTGCTCACACACCTTGGTGCAAAACCCTGGCTGTGGGGGTAAAAAAGTCACGCTGCGGCTGAAGCCCAAACAGACAGCTGGTGGGGCAGCCTGAGCGAGCCCGTGTACCCTGATCTGTTCCCCCAGCTGGGAATCCCTGCCTTGGGCAGTGCTGGCCCTTGCAGCTGCCCGGTGTCACGGGGAGGGAGGTCTGGGGGCTTTAAAGGCACTGTACACCCCTCCTGCCCTCCTTGGGTGGGATACCCGAGAGGTGCATACCCCAATAGGGAGAGCACAGAGTTGCCGCCTGAGATTTTCCCAGTAGTTTTAACACCTTCCTTGGACCACGCCACACAGTCCTTACACACAGGCTGGTATGGAAACGTCGGTGTCCCTGTGCTGCCCTTTGCCTTCTGCACTGTTGCCAGCTTGGGAAGCCCAGCTCGGATTGCAGTGTCACAGTCCCTGCAAGAGCAGTGGTTTTGTTCTGTGTCCTTTCCCCTGGGATTGAGGTTTAAACTGTTTGGATGCTATTTAGGCCTAGAGAATCTGGGCCACTTCAGAGACCAGTAAGTTACATGCTAAGCAGTGCATAATGAGAAACCAGAATTATTTATGAGAAGAACACCTTGAAGTTTATTTTATTTGATAATGCTTTTATAAAATGGCATGTTTTCATATTTTAAATAGCAATATGTAACTTAAATAATGAAAATATCTGTTCAATATGCAATCCTAGAACTTCTGTTCTAAAATGTGTATGGGTTGAAAATGTCTCTGATCTAGAGTGGGGTCTTCAGTCCCTGGCATTGCATTAAAAATTAATTCAAAACCAAAGGAATTTGTCCCCCCATTCATGTACTAAATTTCCATGTATGATTACTTCTCACAGCTCTGGAATTCATGGATGCTAGACTTCAAGTTTTACAGAAACATTAGTTTCTGAGTCGCTATGTCAACTGATTGTGAGGTATCACAATGTCATGAAACATCATATCATAATTTGGTTTGGTTTATGTCAACATTTTCTCTGCAATGTAAAAGTCTAAAGAATCAATAAACATAGGACTCCACACCCTTTTTGATAAGGAAATCTTCCATTTTAAGAATATTGCCTGTTTAAATTATTAGTGGTCATATGCACCACCACTGTACATAAAAATCTTCCAGTGACTTATGGATGAAATTTTATTTGGCAACCAATGTTGTTTTGTCTGTACTGTCCATGTCCTTCATATTCTACTGATTAATTAACATTAATTGGATAGGGGGTTTTGCTTCTAGAAATTATGTTTGCCACAGAATGTGGCTGATTCAATAGGTCTAGTACTCAGATAAAAATCTCAGAAATCTACACTGAATTAATCCTTAAACTAAAGCCAAAGAAGGTACAGAAACTTTCTGGTTAATCACTTGAGCTTCTGTTTAGTTCAATACTACCACAGATACTGCTTTATAGTAGATGCCATGATGGATTTCAGACCCTGTTGAAAAGTAATAAAAGTTTATTCTGAAAATGTCCTACTGACAAAAAAGGTCCAAGGTATGAGAGAAGGAATATAGCATTCAATATTTTGCCAAGTAAAAGCTTTCAGGGATTGTTCCAGAGTTGGTGAAAGCATTTGACATCCTTCCACTGACTGCAGAGGAGTTTGGATCAGCTTTTAAGAGTGGCATAGGGGTCATCAGAGCTAAGATTCTTTTCAACAGACAAATAACAGACTGAGGAAATAGAAGCCTACGATAATTTGATTCTGCAGGGATTTTCTAATTATTTAAATAGGAAAATGCTATTAATAAACATTTGCTTTTGTATCATGCTTTCACATCGTATTACTTTCCTATAATTCTTTTCACTTGAAAATTTCCAACTGCTTGAAAAACTTTAATCAAAGTTAATAGAATAAACAATACAGAATCTCACTGTCTGAATTGGAGTCAAATATCTGATTTGCAAATTGATTGCAAAAATGGGGAGAAAGAGTTGTAACTAATTTTGTTCCAAGTTCTTGAACTGATGCCTAACACATTTTGGACATCAACGTTACAGTTTTGAACAGTTTTGGTTTTATGGTTACATAAGTACGTTAAAAAAAAAGGAAAATGCACACTCTGCTAAAAAGGCTGTACGTAGATTGAAAAATGGGATCAAAAGTTGCCAAATAATGAAGTCTTGGACCTTTTCTGCTTGGCAAGCTCGCACATAATGTAAATTGATTTTTATCTGTTTGGAACAATTTTAGTTATTATCACTTTTCACAGTCACTTTACTACACGGCTCAATTTACCAATACCAAAAGTCACTTGTGTATTGTTTGCACATAGAACATTTATTTGGCCTCACTTTTAAAGATCTCCTTCTAACAAGACACTAATGAAAGTCATCTGTATTATGCAGGTGCTCTACAACTGGACCTGATGGGAAACAAAACTGAATTTGTAGGGTCTGTGGCACCAGGACGGTTAGCTATGCCAGGGCCCCCAGGCACTCTGCCATGGAGACAGGTACCTGCAAGCCTACGGACCTTCCTGCTAGCCAGAAAATCCACATTTGGATAAAAAACAACCCCGTCTTTTTGGCCAACTATTTAAAATAACTGCTGGCCACAAGAATAAGCTCTCTAGAGGAATGAAGTTTTAGCAGAAACAGTGAAAATGACCTGGCCTAAAGACCCAGAAAACCACACTTGATCAATCAATTCAAACTTACAAAATATGACAGTAGATCTTTACCTGTCTACACACTTGGTCTGGTACATCATAATCTGGGATATGATTTCTGATGTGTGGTTTGAGGAAAATTATTTTGATGAGTAAAGACATGTGATTCAGTGTTGTGGGTTTGGTTTTTTTTTTGCAGTGATTGCACTGGAAAGATATCAACGCCTATTTGGAGGAACTGATTCGAATTTTTGTTAGGAAAATTCTAACACTTCCAAGATAATGAATCCCCATCTCTCCCTTTTCTTCACAAGTTAAGAGACTGGTAAGGAATGATATCAAAATTATTGATTAGCCAGCAATAACAGAATCAGATGACCCAGTTGCAGAAGCCATATGGGACATATAAAGGTGATAAAGTAATCACAACCAAGTGCCTCTGTAATTTCCCTCCAAACAACTTTCTGATTGAGTTGGCTCACTGGAAAAGAATGGGCACAGGTTTCCCAAAAAACCTGCCATTGCAAATGGAAACCTGGCTGCTAGGATCTTCCCCTTGCTGAACCTAGCTGGATCTACTCTATCAAAGAGTACCTCTGGCTACCAGAACTCATTGTGTAACTTCGGAGTGTAAATTCCCAGCTAAGAAATTGCCAGCTTGCTTTTTTCAGACAAGACCTGCTAACAGTGAGCCTTTTAAGGACAGCAGAGGGGGCTCCTTGGTGTTTGATACAAAGCATATACTTCTGGAAAGGCTCTTCTCAATAAACAACAGCCCATATAATCAAAACCTTCCACCCATTAGCAGCAGATTTGCAGATGACCTTGCTGTAAAAAAAAAGAGAACAAAAAGAGATTATATCTTGCGGTTGGATTGCTATGGTGGTCTAAAACTTGAATTCGTTGAATCTGATTCTTTCTACACTCACTGCAAAGTCCCTCTTTTAACTTTATTGGAGTTACTGCAGACTTTAAAAAATGTAAATGCTAGGAGAAGCCATCTCAGTCTACTGGCACAGTGCTTCAGAAAGATAATTTTGTGGTTTAAGATGTTTATTCCAGGAGGGGAATGTGTATGAAAAATTGTTTAGCGATCTAATCTCCTGAGTAATTTCTATGAGATTATTGATGGATGTCTCTCATTGAGCATTGTTAAAAAAAAAAAAAAAGTGGAAATTGCCCTGAGAAAAGATAATGCAGACCCAAGGATGCTTAGAAAATATGTCTGGGTTATAAGGTCTGTCAAAAGCAAGTGAAATGTAAGTAACAGGTGATTCTTCAGTCTTGCTGGAGATGTAAATGTGCAGTGTTGAATCAGAATAGAACAGAAATGTATTTTCTATTGCCTCATCTGTAATAAGTTAGACTGGCAGCCTAGATCATCAAATAACATGACCAGAATTTATGCAACGGGCAGTTAAAGTGGATCTTGAACAGTCACTGCGGTGAGTAATGAGTTTTAAGCTGGAACAAAACAAACTGTTCTCAAGCAATTTCTCTTGTTCACCTGCCACAATTTCCCATTCCCTTTCCCCTACTCCAGGCAAGCTTTCCAGCAGATTGCTTGTATAAATGTAGATGCTAGTGGTAGAATTCTGTCTATCAAATGCAATGAAAGTTACACCCTTCACTTCAAAGTAATCGGGATTTTCCCCTGTAAGTGATGTTTGGATTACTGCTGAAGCTTGCATTCTTGGGTTGATCTGAGGTGGTTGTTACTTCTTTTTTATGTCAAGGGGAAATATTTGCATAACAGAATTGTTTCACTTTTATTGAAATTGCGTCCTGCATTGTTGCTTGCTAAAGTATTTTTTTAGTTTCTTTGCATATCCAGTTGATGAAGTTAAAGTGCACTCATAAACGGAGCTGCAGAAAACCGCAAACAATGGCAATGTAGCATTTTGACCTGGTGCACGATATACACAGCAGGTCACTGTGCAGATGCTCTGACTTACAGTGCTGAACTGAATGGGACAAGAAAATGCCATGTGCTCACAAGGCAATGATTCGTGTCTGGCTGATTCCAGCTGGCTGCAAAGTGCCTCTCCCAAGCTCTCTGTCAAGGCTGAGTACCAGTGCTGAAAAAAACCAATGCAATATGTGAATAATGAAGAGCAGCATGGCTAAGAAGAACAAGCACAGAGATGGGAGATGAAAACTGCTAATTCCCTTTTGGCCTTGGATCTTTGTATAGCTTTTGGCAGATTTCTTCAGTCCAGGCCTTGATTTCTCCATTTGCAATTCAGAGGTAACAGCTTCCACCTATTCTATTCCCCCAGTTGTCACAAGGAACATTTGATACTTGTATCACGCTTCGGAAGCATACTCACTTGTTTTATTTATGCTTTCCTTTTTTTAATAGAGCTTACACTCAGCCACACTGCGCAGTCTAGAATGTTGAGCACCTTCTCACCCTAGCACCGAACATGTAAAGAAGACATCAGACAGTCCTCTGGAAACCTGCCCAAATTTGGTCATAATATCAGCTCTCATGCACCAGCTGGACTATGTGGGAGGCATCCTGAAGGGCACTGAGTGCTGCACTACAAAGCTGCATGGAGTGACCAGGCCCCTTCTCCCAGGGTCTCCCAGCTTCTGTGGCTAGGAGAATGCCATGGGAACTGCACAAGGAGATTGGTTCCTCTGTCTTGCATAGGCATTATAAAGATGTGATGATCACAACACGCTTTATAGGAATCTTATACATACACTTACCTGTATGCATGTGTGACTGTGTGCGTATACGGGGAGCAAGAGGATTGATCAGTCTTTCTGAAGCACTAATTTTCTTAAGCAAGACTAGCAGAATAAGATCTACCAGGAAATGTATAGTCCTGCATTCGGATTGTGTCTTCCTGAGCTACACACATACTACAACAGAGGCAGAACAAACTTAGCTACTCACTGTCACCATTGCTGAACACATCAGTGGGAAAATCATATCTGAATATATGACTACCTTCTAAAGTAACTGTAACATGGCAGATATTAAGGGAGTTGAACTGAAGCTGAATCGTCCATCTCAGTTCTACCATTTCCTAAATTTTGCGTGCTTGACTTTGCAGCGGTAGTGTTTCTTTAATGAAGTTTTCTCATTTGAAATAAATTATTTGCTTAGATAACATTATCTAGATGATTCATAACAACAGACCCATCCATATTTGTACTCAACATGTTGCCACAAGTTCTGGTTACACTTATTGCCTTGAACTCTTACTTAAAGGTCAAAACAGAAGGAAGAGCATTGTAATGGTCTTGCTGGCTGAAGTCAGATTTTATACTTTGCAGCTTCATTAGA
>VYZW01025844.1:0-30428 GCA_013401315.1 Balaeniceps rex
TCCTGCCCTTTCCAATACATTCCAATTAATCACCACCACCTTTCTTATCTTGATATATACACACAGATACCATTCCTTTTGTCTATGGGCCATCCCTCTAAAATGTCTGTTGAATTCATTCAGTCCATGACTTCGGGCTCCATCTGTCGTAACAGTCTTTCAGGGCAGGAGAGATGGTGTGTGGTGTTGGATTGTTGCATGCTGAAGCCAGTTCTGGCTCCATCACTGCTGCACTTTGCTCAGTTTCATCATAGTTCGTTCTTCATTAATCTGGGTGATTCTTACTGGAATACCATTGATATGGCATATAACAACCATAAAAGAGATGACATACAATATTATATAGCAATTAACATCAGACCATTCAGTTCATTGGCTATTTTCACCCAAAATCAAATCCCCTTGAGGTACACATTGGACCTCCCCATCCTTTCACACTACCCACCAAGTGCACCCAGGTCCTTGAGCAAAAGCAATCCCACGGATGGGTTTTCCGTTGCCTGAGGGGGAAGTAACCCAGACTGTCTTCCCCAGCATATTTTTACATGCACTACAGGGACTTTATCCCCTTCTACAGTACATAAAAGTTTTGATTGGGCAGGGCCAGCTGGATTGGCAGATCCCCTAGTGTTGACTAACCAGGTGGCTTTTGCTAAATGTGTATCCCAATGTTTAAATGTCCCACCACCCATGGCTCTCAGGGTAGTCTTTAACAGTCCATTGTATCGTTTGATTTTCCTGGAGGCTGGTGCATGATAGGGAATGTGATCTACCCACTCAATGCTGTGCTCTTTGGCCCAGGTGTCTATGAGGTTGTTTCAGAAATGAGTCCCGTTGTCTGACTCGATTCTTTCTGGGGTGCCATGTCGCCATAGGACTTGCTTTTCAAGGCCCAGGATGGTGTTCCGGGCAGTGGCATGGGGCATGGGATATGTTTCCAGCCACCCGGTGGTTGCTTCCACCATGGTGAGCACATAGCGCTTGCCTTGGTGGGTTTGTGGGAGTGTGATGTAATCAATCTGCCAGGCCTCTCCATATTTATATTTCAGCCATCATCCCCCATACCAGAGAGGCTTTAACCGCTTGGCTTGCTTGATTGCAGCATGTTCCACATTCATGGATAACCTGTGCAATAGTGTCCATGGTCAAGTCCACCCCTTGATCACAAGCCCACGCACTGCAGCTACTCAAACCCCGGTGATACACAATGCAGCTACTCAAACCTTGGCGACAGGCGCTGCAGTGACTCTAAGCCTGTGCTGTGTTTTGGATTTAGTATGAGATATAATGCTGATAACACACTGATCTCTATCCCAGCTGAAACCAGGACAGGATACTAATGACCTCTTGATTTGTATCAATGAAACTTCAGCAGTGATGATGAAAGTTTTTTTTTCTTCATCAGAACGTTTCTTCTTCATCAGAAGGTTGTGAGCTGACTGAGGTCTATTATTGCAGTTCTTAGAGACCAGAACAGCAATATGCTCAAAGTTAGTGTTGCCATCATATCTAAAAGGAGTAAGAATAAACAAATGGACATGCTGCATAGTATACTAAGAAAAAAATTGTATCCTGTTATGTTGTAAATAGGCTTAGTCTGATTAGATTTAAGATTCTCAGCAAAATGTCACTATTTGTTTAGCTTTTGTATTATCAGGAAATAAATATTAATGAGGTTTTAATGATTAGGTGCATAGTAACTCAGAATTTTCTGTTTATAATTACCAATAGACTATTTCTGTGTAATGAGCCAATATATCCAGTCACAGTTTTTTCAGAAAAAAATTAAGGGAGGAAATGTTACCTGCACTACTTATTCAGCATGCAGAAAGCAGTGTGTAATTATGTAAAAGTACATATACACCCAAAAGATCTGCATTAAGACTTTGAAAGCATGTGTAATTCTAAATTTTCCAATCTTCTATGTGCAAATTTCTCAACACTGGGCTAGTATTCTTTCTATGTTTTTGTACACTTTCATAGTTTTTTGCAAGAGAAGCAAACCCTTCAAGCTCTGTCCCCTTCCATACAACTCCTCCATGAAACTATGACAGATCCTTCCCCTGAGTGTTGTCAGCTCTGATCTTTCTGCATGTCAGCCTCTAGTATAGACAGCTAGTAGCAGTGACCTCAGCCTGGAATTAAAATGCTCCTTCATTTATTATTAAAATTATCACAAATGACAGAATAGAAATGCTTATGCTCAATCAATGATATTTGGTCACACACTAAAATGTTACTACACCATATCAACATTTCATTGAAAGAGGAATTTTCCCAGCACAGAATTCCCAGCAAACCCAAGGTTTGCTACTTAACATGTTTGCCGCATAATGCTTTGTATTTCATTAATTGTCTTACTGAGTTAGGGCCTAAGAGATTGCTCCTATGCAAAACTATTCAGAAATATGGCTAATAGAGCTGGTTGGGAACGAAATTTTTTAGAAGGGGAACTTTCCATGGACACTTCCAAAATGCGCTTTTTCCCTTGTAATTCAATTAGCTTTGGTCATTAGCTGAAGTCTCAGACAAGTGTGTTGTCTTTTCATATTACCACCACCACAACAACATGCGTGTTACTGTGGTTAACATGTAGAATAAAGCTTCACATAGGAACTCACAAATCCTCTCTTGAGATTTACAATCATTTTCCATTATAAATGTAATTTCTGTGTTTGTTCATGGGCTGATAATGTTTTCATCTAGTCTTTGAAATTCAGCAATTATATTAAGAAATACCTGAGGGTGGATAATAAGTGCTTCTAGATCTGACCAATTTGACTTAAGGAAAACAAAAAGGACATTTAAAATAAGAATTTCTTTTTTGGCTTCACAGCACCACTGGCAGCATGCATAAGTTGTCAGTTCTCTGAGAATATATTGCCTGTACTGAATTTATGCCTCACTTAATTGCTCTTGATGGAATCAAATCAGGCCTCCTGTAAGACAAAGCCAGTCTCAGTATTGTTGTTTTGAGGCTATCATCCTACACTGCAGATTTCTTTGAAGAGTAAAGTGTTTCTTCTGTTTCTGGCAACAGTTAACACAATGTGCAGATGCACTGTTCCTGTGTTTACACAGAGGTCTGAAGCATCAGATCAATGATGGGACGTGACTTCTGATAAGTTATGCGCTTCCCTCTCCTAAATACTGACTGCAGACTGTTAAATCATTGTATTTCTTTCCAGCTGGGGAGGTGAGTTTCCTGGTGTGATTCTGGGGGTTGAGGCCACAGTCAGATGTCATAAAATCATAGAATCATAGTTTGGGTTGGAAGAGACCTTTAAAAGTCATCTAGCCCAACCCCCCTGCAATGAACAGGGATGTCTTCAACTAGATCAGGTTGCTCAGAGCCCCGTCCAACCTGACCTTGAATGTTTCCAGAGATGAGGCATCTACCACCTCGCTGGGCAACCTGTTCCAGTGTTTCACCACCTTCATCACAAAAAATTTCTTCCTTGTATCTAGTCTAAATCTACCCTCTTTGAGTTTAAAAGCATTACCCCTTGTCCTATTGCAACAGGCCCTGATAAAAAGTTTGTCCCCATCTTTCTTATAAGCTCCCTTTAAGTACTGAAAAGCTGCAATAAGGTCTCCCCGGAGGCTTCTCTTCTCCATCTCCCTCTGCTCTTGATGTTTTTGAAGAGAGGGAGCCTTACACGTCACGTGTGGTGTTTTGTACAGTTGAGCAGCCTACAGAGAGAAGAAGCCTCAGGACACAAGCAAAGCTTTTTCAGGTCTAGCTTTGGACAAAGCACAAACAAGATAGCTCTTTGTTACGTTTTCCTCATCAGACTATATATTTTCTTTGTGGTTATGTTGGGAACTAAGAACAGACCCCCTGTGGTAGCAGGGCTGGCAGGCTTCATGAATAGCCCGAAGCCCAAAGCAGGCTCAGTGTGTCCATGCTGTGCATGTGAGTTCAGGCTGCCCACATTTCCCAGTTCTGCTCTGTGACAGATTACCTTAGGGTCTTTCTGGGAAGTATGTTTGAGATGATATTGTCATGTGATAGGAAAGATGGGGAAGACACAAAGGTGCAGCTATGAACGCAGCACTCTTCTGAGCCCTGAAGTAAAAGGCACAGCTGAGGTTTTCTCTTCTGTAGTGGCTGGGGTGCTCCACAATGTCTTTGGCTTGAGCAAGGAAGCAGCACAGATAGTCAGTAAATTTAAAACACAGCGTAGAGAAACTGAGGAAAGCTCTGCCGCAGTGCTCACATTGGTGGCCTTCTACAGCTGTCTCTCAGATCAGTAGGAACTGTAGATGTTCAGCAATGCTGGGAAGAGCTGGGAACTGGTGATCACAAGCTCCACTGTTACTTTGAGTAAATCCTTTTGACATCCTGTTTCGTTCTCCTAGCTATAAAGCCAGACTCAGATTTCTAGATGCTATGATATTCTGTTAGGTCAATTATGTCTCCCATAAACTATAAAAATGTTATGAAAATACTGAACCACAAGAACTCAGAGTTTCTGATGACACAACTGGTGGAGACTTTTTGCAATGTTTGGGCTTTATGTCTGAGAAATATCTTTACATGCCTAAAGACAACTATGTTTTTAGCAGATCTGAGTGCTTTGCTATCACTCAGATGTGTTGGGAAAATTTAACTCTGGAATGTAATAACATTTCTTTTTGAAAATATTTTAATGGTATTGTGAACTTGTTGCAGTGCAACATGTAGTAAAACCACATTTCTCAAAATTCCACTTCAAAATATGTTTCATGCAAATGAAGATCAAAATTCCTGTAAGTGTCATTGACACCATGTAAAGAAGCAGGAAGCTACCTAGAGATTTTATGATACAGATCAAAGGACAATAAAGGTGCTTTAATAGAATGTAGATGCTCTCATACAGTCAGAAGAAAAACAAGAGCAAACAAATTTTTGCAAATGTTTCAAATTACTAGTTCCCAGAGCAGTTCTTACTGGGTTACAGATGCTTTTGTGGCCTTGTTCAAAGTTCAAGTTCAAACCCATTCTTGCCTGCTAGCACTATGACCACAAGCAGATCTTGTTGTGTCAGAAGAAACCAGAGGCTGACACCCTCTTTTTCCATAAAGCCCCCTACTCTGCCTTTGGATTGCTTCTGCAGTTTCCATCTTAATTTTGCCTTCTGCAAAGCAGCCTGAAGTAACGTGCTATGTTTCCTAAACAACTTCTTGTAAAGCTGTTTCTTCCTGGAAAATAGGTCCACATTTAGTAGCCTTGCTCTTATTGGTGGATGATTTTAAGAAAAACAGTGCAAATAGTGTCTGAGGAAGCTTTTAGATGACCTGATTTGAGCTACCAGCAAATACCACTGTGGTTTCAGCAACCTTTAAGTCTCCGAGTAGTACGAAAATGGTTGCTGCAGGAAATGGAGGTAGTGTCTACATACGGGCAGTTTCTGTTCTCTCCTTGCCAGGGCTGAGATGAGCACTGCCTGTCAGATCCACTGCCTTCCAGCTGTAGCAGGGCTGGCTGGCAGATGCATTGGTACGAAGTTGGAGGTGAAGCCTTGAGAATCAGGGTTAGAAATGTCTACAGTCTTGATAAATCACCCATCTCTTCTCTATGCTCAGGCTTTCCATTTGCAGCGCCTACCATGTTAGCACAAGTTCTTTAACCTGCGATTTATTGCCAGTTGGTGCTCTGTTGCAGCAGGAATCCCTACAGAGGGGTTAGGAAGTTGGGGAATCAGACCCCAGGCATAGTTCTCACTCATGTGTTTGTTCCTGCACTAAATGTTATATCCCTGCCCAGGGGACTGTCAGGGGTCTCCCCAGGGACGCCCCAGGGGTATTGGGTCAACAAGGGAAGGAAGAAAAGCTCTCTGTGGGTGTAAATAGCCCTCAGCCCTGACACAGGGGGAAAAGCTCCTGCAGCTGCTTTTGTCAGAATCCTGCCCCAGCAGCCACCACATCGTTGCGTAAGGCAACGAGACAGCCTAGCTGCCTGGCTGCTGTGGTGCCACGCGTGAGACAGTTTCTACTTCACCACCTCTTTTTCCCCTCTCTGAACTATAGGGTCTGTGAGTCCTGGAGACCTGCCTTGTTGGGAGGGCTGTGATGTTCACCCTGTGCAGGTTTGAGAACGTCAAACCTCAGAAGTTGTGTGCAGCATTGCTGGGCGCTACAGTCATTGCAGTTTCTGAACCCTAAAACCTCTAGGTCCAGTGGATCCCTATAACCATGCTTTCTAGAGAGTTTTCAGTTAGTGCTAGCAGAAACAGGATTATTGCATGTGACACAAGCAGTCGCCAGATAAACTAAAGGCAGTGGTTACTACCAGGATTTCAGTGAGACACGACAGTTTTTCGGAAACCGGAAGTTCATCAGACAATAGAGTTACATTTATCTCACTTAACATTAGAAGTGCCAGTAAAAGTAGGCATGTAGCCTAATTTTTATGTCTAGGCTTCCTCTATAAGCAGTCGTGAGAAGCCAGACCCTCCAAGGACCAAGTATCCCATACTAAAATACCTGTGATGAATTTTCCCTCAGAGCCTCTCAAAATTTAGGTGGCTAGGCAGGGCAGCTGCTCACCCTCTACCAGTGCAAAATCCATTGCTATATGCCATAGTATGTCCCACTCTGTTTCCAGTCCTCTGTTTCTCCTAACTCTGCCTCCTGCTGACTCCTTTGTCCCCTTTCCCTGGTCAGGGTGTCCCTGCTGCTCCTCACACTTCAGAGCCCACTGAACCACAGGGTGGCACCAATGGTTTCATGGAGGTGTCTGTGTACATCACTTCAATCTCACTGATAAAGACCATCTCTTTTCAGGACAGCCTCAGCTCCATATGCACATGGATTGTACAGGACATTCACCTTCATGGCTTCAGCCTCCTTGGCCCTAATGGGATTTGCCAGGGGAGTGGCTTATGGGAAAATGAATGAGATGTCATTTTTCCTTTCATTAATCCAAGAAAAATCAAGCCCATCTAATGCCACAAGTAAATCGAGACAACTGTATTTCATCAGCTTCCCAGCCACCTCAGCATACAGATAAAATTAAACCTCACCATTCATTACTTTCTCCTCACATCTGCTCTCTTTTCCCTACTAATTTTAGTTTATAACTGCAGTGAGTCAACAAGGGTATTCCACTTGCAAGGCCTTTGAACCAGCCTATGTCTCAATGTCAAGGTTATAGCCATACAGCCTCTATCTCCATTCCCACCCCTTCTTTTACCTGGTCATAGAAGGAAATATCTAACAGTTGTTCTTTGTCTTCTCCAAGGAGAAGGTAGCTGCTCCTACAGTCTACTTCTGACCTGTTGGTTTGTTGGACCATACTGCATAAGTAGCTGCTCCTACAGTCTACTTCTGACCTGTTGGTTTGTTGGACCATACTGCATAAACCAATGCTTCTCCTTCCCTCTTCCCACCACTCACATTGCTAATCTCTCCTCTCATCCCCAAAATACAAAACACCACTTCCTACTTCCCAGAAGCAGTCCACTTTTCTGCCTTTACACTTGCTGGTCCTGAGGTTCTGATGAGGCAGACTACAGAAAGCTCAGGAACAGAAATTCAGAATATAGATAAGGTACAAATTATAAGGTAGGATACAGAATATACAGGGTTCAGAATATACAAATAAAATACAATTTAAGAACACTGGATGCTTAAGTAGTCATCTCTCTGTTTTCTTCCCCAGTCCAAGTATTAATACTTTTCTGGAAGTGCCGTTACTTTCATTTGACACTGAGAATTTATAATTCACGTGGTGAAAATGCCCTCGTTCTGGGGACAGAGGCATTACTTTCCTGTTTCAGCAGCACATCAGCTTTGATTCTGGTTGAAAGAAACTCAATTCAGTGAGCATTTGTAACGTGCAAAACTTTGGGAAGTGTCAGTGATTTTGTGGCAGATCATGCTCTCTGTTCATCTATCTGTAACTGGTGGAGGTGGAATTTCTGTCGAACACCCTGGATTCATATACTCCTACTGCAGTACTACTCTTTCTAATGACAGTATAATACTGTACCCGCTACTTAAAGATGCTGCAGAATGCATGCATGTTGGAGAGATTCCCCTTTCCCCAAATAGAAAAGGATCTGTAATTTTGAGAGGCAAAATTCAAATGTGGGCAAAAAAATTAGGACCTTGATGTCCAGCTGTCATGATTTAACCCTAGCCAGCAACTAAGCACCACACAGCCGCTCGCTCACTCCCCCTGCCCCGGTGGGATGGGGGAGAGAATCAGAAGAGTAAAAGTGAGAAAACTCGTGGGTTGAGATAAGAACAGTTTAACAATTGAAATAAAATAAAGTTAAATAGTAGTAGTAATAATAACAATATAATAATAATAGTAATAATAATAATATACAAAGCAAGTGATGCACAATGCAATTGCTCATCACCCACTGACCGACGCCCAGCCCGTCCCCGAGCAGCAATCGCTGCCCCCCAGCCAACTCCCCCCAGTTTATATACTGAGCATGATGTTATATGGCATGAATAGCCCTTTGGTCAGTTTGGATCAACTATCTTGGCTGTGTCCCCTCCCAGCTTCTTGTGCTCCTGGCAGAACATGGGAAGATGAAAAAGAAAGTCCTTGACTAGGGTAAGCACTACTTAACAACAACTAAACCATCAGTGTCTTATCAGCATTATTCTCATACTAAATCCAAAACACAGCACTACACCAGCTACTAGGAAGAAAATTAACTCTATCCCAGCCGAAACCAGGACACTGTGTACATGTATTATACATCCTCAGCACCTGATCCTCAACATTTATTTCAGAAGAACAAGCTGAAGGACAATGTCTACGTGCAAATACCACTGACGTGGTTGCCAGTTGCTTGTGCTGCCTCAAAGCTGCTGATCTCAAGTCAAACCTTTCTTTTAACAATGATTCCTGAAAACTGCCAACATGGGGAAGGTCTTCAGTAACAGAAAATAGCTTAGTTCAGCCTAGACAAACACAAAACAAAATCTGTAGTTGTACTCAAGTGCAATTTATTCAAGACAGTTGGGGTTACCTTTTTGCCTCAGAATCCCAGAGGGAATGTCCAAGTTACAGCAGCTAAGAGCCCCAAACTGTCTTATACCTCCTCCTCCTCCTCCTCCTCCTCCTCTCTCGAACCATCTCTTTGACGGTTGGACTAGAGGTCTTTTCCAACCTTAATGATTCTTGTCCTGGTTTCAGCTGAGTTAGAGTTACTTTTCTTCCTAGTAGCTGGCATAGTGCTGTGTTTTGGATTTAGTATGAGAAGAATGCTGATAACACACTGATGTTTTAGTTGTTGCTAAGTAATGCTTAGACTAGTCAAGGACTTTCTTTTTCAGCTTCCCATGCTCTGCCAGGTGCACAAGAAGTTGGGAGGGGGCACAGCCCAAGATAGTTGATCCAAATTGACCAAAGGGCTATTCCATACCATATGACGTCATGCTCAGTATATAAACTGNTATCCTATCCTATCCTATCCTATCCTATACTATCCTATCCTATCCTATTCTAAATAGCCCCTTTCCAGGAACTCAGTAAGGGAGCTTTCCACATCACAAGTCCTTGAGGATCATTACATTAGGATTCTGTTTGTATCAAAATAAATTATTTACACAGGTCTTAATGACCTGCACAGCTTTTGAAATGCAGAGTAGGAGTTCTGACTTCATTTGCATCAGTGTAAAGCAGGCATAACCTTAGTGCAGTTGGCTGTGGAAGCACTTGGGTGTGAAGCTGACATTCAGGACTAGTGCCCCTACACACAGCATCTCAAAACGTAATTCAGTGACACAGCCTGTCACCTTTAGCACCACGTACGTATTGATCATTTTACAGGAATTTCTTATCAGGCTGCTACATCATTTATGGTTGGACTTGATGATCTTAAGGGTCTTTTCCAACCTAAATAATTCTAGGATTCTATGACTTTACCATCATTAGCAGGTAAGATGCAAGTGGTAGAGAAATGCACAACCCACTGCTGATGTCCTTTCAGCAACCAGCCAACTGAAGGCTCCAACAGAAATTGCAGCAGATCTTGCTGAGGCAAGTTACCGCCCCCAGCTATCTGCTCTACCCATCTGCTGGAGTTCTGCAACACAGCACAAATGTGAGAATCTAATGAAGGGATTGTGCTGATGATGCATGGGAAGCTTCAGCAGAGGGGCACCAGCAAACAGTTGCAGCTCTCACATCCCAGTCTGCCACAGCTGTCTGCTCAGACCATTTTTTTCCTGCACTTTGTGATCCGTAAATGCCACGCTCTCTTTCCAGTGGCAGGAGGTTTTTTGCACAGACAAAACACTGCTTCCATGGGGTGCAAAAAAACCCTGAATATGCCCTTTTCCTCAGATTACCGTGCACTGAATGTGCAGATAATGCAATTGACCGCAAATAATCCTGCTGTGTTGGGTGGGGAGTGCCTATTGCTTTTTTGAACAAGCTCAAATCTTAGCACGAACAAACTTGGTAAACATTAATATGAAAGCCCACATGAAAACCAGGCAGAGTAGGAAAGCCTTTGTGAACGTCCTCCTTTGGTAAGTACTGAAATTCCTGTCACTTCAGCCATAGGAAGTGTTCATGACAGTGATGGCTACAGACTGGCCAGGGTGCAAACTGAGTGTATTTGTTTACTTAAAAGAACACAAGTTTAACGGAAAAACATAAGATTAATAGGTCAGGGCAGAAAAAAAGGAGGTAAGAGGGACAAATAGGGGCTGAAGGTGAGGTCAAAAGACTGGCAAGTACTGTTGTACTGAAATAAGTCGGTCAGTACAAAGTTCAGCATTTCAGTGCAAAGAGCACAAGACATTTTCGGAGAAACCGAAGAGCCCTGATTTAACTGTTTCTGTAGGTGTGCTGGCTGGCTGATGTCGCTGGCTGCTGTGTATCCCCAAGGCCACGTGCTGAGAGGAAGGCGAACACGAAAGAGACCGGAAGACTAGCAGGAATCCCACTGACCCTTCAGCATCGTCAGCCAGCACTGGTAGACTCCATTGTATGTGATCTGTAAACTGGACTAAGCACATTCCTTTTCTGTCCTAGGACAAAAGACCTAGAAGCACATTTTGGAAGCCAAGACAAATTCTCTTCTGTCTGATTTAGGCTTCCAGATGGTCCGAGACAGTGTGGCCACAGCAGGCCTAGTATCTATCAAAAATGACTGTACAATGCATATGTCTTAACTGTCAATGTCAAATGAAGATCTAAGTCATCCCTTAGTCATCATACAGATCCAGTGCCTGGGCAAAGAGCATGCTGATGTAGAAATAGCGAAGGCATCGAAGTAGGCACACTCAGAGTGATTCTGTATCCGGAACCTGAAAAAATACAGGAAGAAAATAGTGATTACTAATTAATTTCTACTACTGAGCCAAATATTTTAGCTTGCTGTAAAACAAAACTTCTGCTGAAGTAGTTTCCAGCTGACTTTGGTCCCTTGTGATATGGTAGTTTCAGCTGCTAAAAGCAAAGTGAGTGATCAATCATGTTAGAAAAGACTGTTTAGCTCATGCAGTGTTGCATGAACCTCCATTTCTATGAACGGTGCATACCAGCTATCATACCATATATCCAAAATAACAGGATGAAAGACAAAAGACAGCTTACGATATATCCTGCCTAGAATTACTGAGGCCATAAATGCCCTGAAGAGCAAGACAAGGGGAACGGCTGTTTGATGGGCCTGATGCAGAACTGTTGTAGCCCACACATTTTCTAATATAAATAGGGGGAAAATCGAAGCTGTCTGCAGGTTGTGACAAACTCACTAAAGCAGATATGATTTTTTTCATGAAGCTGCTTAATCCATCTGAAGATCATTATTTCCTCATACCTGTCATTTCATTCTCTTTCATCCCTAAAAAATGTATGTGTATTTGCTAGATATGGTGTATTTCAGGAAGTTGAGCACAAAGGATCACACTGGAAACCAAGAATTCTGAAGATCTGAAAAGAGACTGAAATGTCTACACTATGTACTGAAAAATATGTATCAATTAAGGTAAATAGGGATGATTAATAACATTATCATGATGTGCTGAGCTACTAAAAAACCCTTCTTGAATCAGGGACTTCTCTGTATTGATGCTATTGGAGTTAGATCAGTAATAACTGCAAAGAGTTCATTTTCAAAGTCATAAATCACAGGAAGAAAACCAATCCTGATAGAAATAACATTGTGCTGTAAACCCTAATTCTACATTTGCTTAAGTACATCTTAGGCAACCACAAGCAACTTACGAGTCCTTCAAGGCAATACCATTCTCCCAGTAGAAGCTTTCACCTTTCTTGCGCAATCCAATCCAGCAGTCATCTATTTTCAAACGCTTAGCTAAAGAATGCTAAAAAAAAAAAAGACATTTTTGTCAACATGAGCTCTCTCAATGAGAAGCAAATCCCTCCTGTGACTTTTGAGGAGGACTAGTTCATCACTCTCTCATCTAGAACATGTTCATAAGCACTTCACTGAGAGTTAAGAGCCTAATTCTGCCTTTGAATTGACCCTTATAGTTATCATAAACTTCAGTGAAGTTACTCAATTCTATACCCTTGAAAATTATTACTGTTCACTACACACAAAAATAGCCAAACACCATGTATTGGTTGTGTCTGTCTATATATGTTTATCACTCTCTACATATGCAACTTGGTCTAAATATGCTGGCACATACAGGTGTTTCCTGCATTTCAGATGGGCATATGGGAACTCCTCCCCTTCCCAATTATTATTTAAATAATTTAAATTTAAAGGTTTTTATCTGTGGATGTACAGTTCACTGCTCCAGAAGTTTGCAACAACCTGTATCAAACACAGCAAAGGTACAGAAGGTAACAGAAACAGCACTTGCAATGCGTTTTGCAGTATTACAGAACTCCCTGCAACAAGCTATCATTAGACTCCGTGAACTTACTTAAAAATGATATAAGTATTAGCTGTCAGCATGCACTCTAATGGACATGGAAAGAGTGAACCCTTATACTCCTCCACTCTCCCCTAGCAACTTCAATTCAACAGAGTTCAGAAGGATCTGTCTCTGTATGGTCCCAATGCCATTTCCACAGTTTTTGGTGTACCTTCTTCTGGTGTGGCTCATGCTACCCAGTGCTGGAGACCAGACAACGCATACCACAGAGCACTCATCTGACCCGGTAGGCCAAGGTCTGCATTCCTGTGCTCTTCTTTCATAAGTGAGGTTTGCAGTTTGTAGGTATAAGGTTTTTAAGCAGCAGCTTCAATAACACCAATTTCTGCCTAGCCAATTATCAGCTGAATATCACAGGCACCGAATTAGAAGTGAAGCTTTTAGATGCGTAAGGAAGGCGGGCATTTACAAATTCGGTAAGAGGTGATCGCTCACAGGGCAGCAATGCAGAAGGGGCTTGTGGAGAGGGGACAAGTTGGCAAATATGGTTGGAATTATTGGCAAAGAAAGGGGTCTGATGATGGGATAAAATGAGAGACCACATTCAGTAAGGGACTTCACACGTGAAGTAAGAACTAGGCCCTGCATCTTTCTCACTGTTGGAAATTCTTGTCGCTGTAAAAATATTTATTAGCTCAAGTCACATTCAGATGTGACTTAATCTGTGTAATTTCACTGCGGTTTCCTCCATTTCAGTATCTACTACACCACTAATATGTACCAGCCAACTGGAAAAGTAGCCTATTGACCTCTATTCAACAATCACAGTAATGATAAAGCTCAAATGTCAATCTATCTAAAAACTAACTTTTTGATTAAACGAGTTTCTCATTGACAATACTCAAAAGACAGCAGATCTGTAAAAGCATATTACGGTTTTAGTAGCATGCAGTAGTAAGATGTTGCTAGCATTCACCAACTCAATGCAACTGGACCATAATACAGACAAATCAAAGCATTTTAACAAACTTAATAGCATGAGAAAATGTCCAAACCAGCTTCAGTGGGGGTATATTCCCCATGCATGCATCTCCAAGAGGCATTACGGCATATCTAAAACCAGATGCAAGCCGATAAAGATGGATAATTTCCACTACGCTGAGAAATTATTTGAAATGTTTGGTTTCATAAGAAACCAAAGTATCCATTTATTTGTCTGTACTGGGAGTTGGACAGATTCATACCTGCTTTGAAGATGAAGGTCCATAGGATAGAAAAGTAAAACCAGGCAAACTGATTCATAATAAAGAACTTTTCATAGTCATTCAAGTCAAATACAGGCACCAAAGCAGTGTGGGGCAACTGGTACTGCTGCTGCACCTGCTGCAGCCAGCCAGCTACTTACAGTGACAAAGCAGGCACTTTTCCACTACGTGAATTCACACAGCTTACTTATTTTACAAAGATTTAAAGGATAAGTATTGCATGCAAAATAAATGGAAGCTTTGTCAAGGACAGAGAGAGATACAAAAGCTGTGTTCTGTTTTGTTGTCGGGTTTTTTTCCCATTACCATTTCTTCCTGGTTTTCAAAAATGGCTAGCAAGGATTCATTCTTAGCGCAGAAGGTCTGACTAGATGTCCAGTTTTTTTCCTCCTCTGAGATGAAATAACATTTCTTTTTGTAACCTATCCACTCTCCGGGGCACTGTTCAGAAGGAAGTTTTCCATGGGAAGATGTCTTGGCTGTTACAGCTACAAAGGAAAAGAGAGAATAAAATTTCTACCTGGTAAACTCTTAGCATTCATGAGCATAACTCAACCTAAAATGTAGATTTTTTGAAAGGTAATGCCACACTAGATACCAGAAGAGAAGCCAAAGGAAGGGCAAGGGTCCTAACCTTCCCTGCCTCTCAGGCGCTGTCTTCAGCTGAGAAATGTGAAAGTTGGGGGCTGCAACCTAATTATTACCATCAGTAGAAAATAAGTAGGGTTTGGAAAACACTCCTGAATTTTAGATAATTGGAGGCATTGACAATTGACTATTTATACTTGACACATTTTAAATTCAGTAATAGGGTAATAAACCTCATACTGTTAATTTACTGATTGAATTCATTTTAAGTGATGAAGTTGCTTGAATATCTACAACTGGTGAGATATTTCGTAAAGACAAGTTGCTTTGATTTCGTATCAGACTTTTAAGTGTTTGATAAATCTCTGTGAAGATAAGGAAATTAGGTGTTGATATGATGCTAATGAAATTCATCTGTTAATGAAGAGGTAAAAATTACTATTATTTGGAGATAATGTTTTGAAGAATGGTTCGTTGGAGTTGTTTCCCAGCATGTTTTGATGCTCTCTCTTCATCTTCTTTCCGTCACAGTAGCTCTGTGAGGGTGAGAGGACTCACCGGCATGTTTTGTTTCAGTGCTGATTTTAATTTATTACAGTAACCACTAAGTTACTGGTGATAAGCACAAACAAGACATGCATACACCACATGCATGACCAGGCAAGAAACTACACTCTTAAGAGCAGTAAGGATGAAGCAAAAAGGGAAAAAAAAAAGTTTACAGCTGAATCATCTGGATTTTATCTGTAGGGGAATTCTCTCTCCTTTTAAATTCTGCCTGGAGGTTATTCAACCTATACTGACACCAGAATAACTGAAATTGTGATGAAAGTCCCAGGTTTTGTGACTCTGCAGGCACTGCAGAGTACTAATGTTGGTGTGCTTGACTGCTGAGATCCTGGAGTCCAGTAGTCAGAGGAAACATATCTCAAATGGAAAATGTTCCAAAAGCTTACCAAATGCAATGGCGATGACCACCAGCACAAATCCAGAAAATAGGCCTAGCCAACAGACTGTGAAAAAGAAGATCATTAATGGGTTTGTATATATGAGCACTTAGGCTCAGAATGCATTTCAGTATTAAGTGAGACAGCCTTTCACTTAAGCTCCAAGTACGTAAATACAAAGCACTACTGAAGTCAAACAAGGCACCCTGGTTTGATATTTATGTAACTGGACAGTTCAATAAAATGGCCAACTATCACCTAACTCACATTTTTTTTCATCCATATACACCCTAAAGTTTTCCACAGATGCGCACACCCCTGCATAGCAAATTTAAGCCTTCCAGTCCCAAGTTTATCATCTCCTCTACATTTTGCAGACCTCTTAGCAATAACCTCTCTAGGCCGAGAACTCGCAGATCATCACTAACTCCAATCAAGCTACATCCATGTTTAGAAAACAGGAGAATGTTCTCACATAATTCAAACATTAAAGGTTATGGTTCAGAGTATGGCTGAAGTCTCGAATCAAATGTATTTTCTCTTTGTCACAAGCTGTCCTTCACAAACAAATTTCAATGCAGATTTGCAAGCTCATCTGTTGCAAAGGCACAAACTATTTTCTCTAACGAGGTTTGGCTTCACTTCCTACATCTTATCCAAGAGTATTTCATACAGGTAAAATACCACATGGAAAAATGCCCATTTTCACACAAAAGGATCAAACATAAACAATTCACACTTGGATCAAAGAGTTATCTTAATTTTTGTGACTACAGTTTTGCCTAGAAGTAAACTCCCAGGTTTTGTCTTGTCCAAGCCAGGGGACCTGGAACTAGATTTGGAGCCAGACTTCAGACTTCCTGCATGAAAGTGTCTTACCTAACACCAAAGAAAAAAATCTTACCTTTTGACTGCAAGAACCACTCTTTACAGCACCACCTTGTCTTCCACACCCAAGAACTAGCTGCCACACCTTGTTCAGAATTAGTGGAGCCTATGTTCCCAAGAGGTGCTTGTGCCAGCTGGGCAGTCTCAGGCTCCTGTTCATCTTCAGATTCCATCTACAGCTGGGAAACAAAGAAAGAAGCTATGTTTAATGAGTGCTTCCCCTACTGCCTATAAATGAGTGGCAACAGTACAAATCCCAAAGCTCCCTTAGTTATTGCCTGTACCTGAGGGGATGAGGGCAGGGTAGATGGAGAAATGAGGAAACAAATCAGAAAATAAGGAGCTTGTGCAACGTACCTGAGGCCCACTGAAAGGAGAAGGTGAGCCTCAGATACGTTGCACATATCCTTCTTCCCAGGGAGGGGGACGATGGGGAATTAGGACTCTACTGGAGGGAAAGGGAAAGACAGAGCAGATGGGAACAATGTGATAGGGAAGGGATGAGGCATATCAAGGAAGGAGGGAAAGGCCACAAAAAACGGAGCTTTCCACTTCACCACTATGTAGCTTAAAGTACTTTTGCCTGCATGCGAGAAGTTCGGGCAATTTCCCAAGCGAGGCTGAACCTGCTCTGCAGAGGGAAGTCCACTGTATCTTTTTGTGCTCACTCCAATAAGTGATATTTTCCTCACAGTTTTTCTTAAATCCCACTTTCAATTACATAAATTTAATAGAAAAAGTCACTCAGAGAAGAATATGCAGCTATAAACCTTACTGTGTCAGTGCAGAAATGTCAATTCATCTTCATGAGTTAGGTTATAATAGCCGGGAAAAAAACCCACTCCTCTTTAGAAAAGGCCTCAACAGCTTTACTTTCATTACTGTTGTTATTTATGTTAATTGGCACATGCCTAAGAGGCCTCCTCAACTCCTCAAATTCATAACAGTAATTAGGTGCCTAAATATCTCTAGAGTCAGACTCCACTTGCGCTTGGTCGATCCTACAAAAGGAGAAAGAAACTAAGGCTTGGAATTACATTCTCCAATAAGGTGCTCTTTCCCCAAAGACACTTCTGATTACCCCAAACACATCCCCAAAACACTTCTTCCATTTTAGTGTCTGGACAGTCATCATTTGGTACAGGAACGTATGTTTGCTCATGGGCTGGGCCTCTTGCCTCCAGCGAGCATGCTACACTTTGTACTGAAAAAGCACTGGTTTTGACTCCAGCCACAGAGGAGTTTCTCCTGAACCTTCTCGTCCACACTAGGGAAAAAGCCTATTCCCCACCCTTGGCTTTTGGGACGGCAACAGTGAGCACCACAGCCAGCTGGGGTACAGGTGAGCTACCACACTGTAACACAAGGCATTTCTTGAAGGCAGATGCTGGCAAAAGCGTTTCAAAGAATTGGAAGACTTAAGAAAAACATGCAGCCTA
Organism: Balaeniceps rex; assembly: GCA_013401315.1. Lineage (NCBI taxonomy): Eukaryota > Metazoa > Chordata > Aves > Pelecaniformes > Balaenicipitidae > Balaeniceps > Balaeniceps rex. Next base: position 17,938 of record VYZW01025844.1, read on the forward strand.
AAGGCCAGCGATTTTCACTGAGCCACAAAAAATATTTCCACTTCTGAGAGCTTACTTAGCTGCAGAAATTTGCCCTCACTTTTTGCGACGAACTTTTTCCTTTGGAGGTGAACACCAGCAGGAGCTCCGTTTGTTCTAGGCCACAACTGCAAGTGAACGACGGCGATCCAGGCCGCCCCCCCCCCCCACTTTACACAAGCCCATTTTCCTCCTCCTTAGCCCTCATTCTCCTCCTCTTCACTCCTACCCTCCCTTCGGCTTCGGCTTTGGCGGGGGGGGCACACGGGCCCCCGGCCTGAGCCACGGCAAGAGCAGCACCCTACCTCCTCCCGGCGCTGCGGGCGGAGGGGGGTCTCCGGATGCCGGCCCCCGCCGCCGCCAGCCCGCCCCGGGCCCTCCCGCTGCCTGCGCGCCCGCTTGGCCCTTCCCAACCCCGCTGCTCGGTTCCCCACTCGCCTCTCACCGGCGCCGTCCCGGGGCCGCCGTCGGGGCCCGGGTCCTGCTCCGCGCCGCGCTCTGCTCCGCCACCAGCACCACCCGGGGGTGAAACCGAAAGGGCGCGGCGGGCTTCCGCCCCGCGGGGGAGATGGAGAAGGCAGACGACGGCGAGATGCGGCTCTCCTCGTCGTGGCGCCGAGATACGCTGCGGCGGCTGCGCCGGCTCCGGCGGCGGTCCTCCTCCGACCCGCTGCTGGCCCGGCTGCCGCTCGGGCACGGGTCCCCCACGGCCCGCCGGTCGGTGGTGCTGCTGGGGCCGGCGGCGAAGGGAGAGCGGCTGCTCGCGACGGGGGCGGCTCGCCGGACGCGCAAAGCGCGGCTGGGTGAGTCAGGCGGGACGGGGACGGGGACGGAGGGCACGGCAGCTGCGGCGAGGCGCCGGCCGTGCCCGGGAGGAGTGGGGTGGGACGGGGAGGCAGCGGGCTGGCTGGGGCGGGGGACCGCTGGTCCCCCCCGGGGCGATGCCGTGGGCGTGAAGCACTCGGGGGGGACTGTATTCTGCGAGTATTTCTGTGGGATTTGGCAGTTTAATACCTTTGAAACTCTGGTCGATCTTTAGAAGTACTGAAGCTTTTCAGTACGCAGTCGTTTCAAGGGTAGGTGCAAGTGTTTGGAAAATCTTTATGAAGTTAATGTATCGCTGCATGGGTTTTTTTGACCTGAGCCTTCAGTTCCTTACGTGTGCTTTATTCCCTGACGTGCATTAATATTTCTTTCTCTCCTTAGATGTGTGTTCATGCCTCTGTTTCTGGAAAAGAATTGCAGGAATTGTCATTGCTGTTGCTGTGACTTTACTCTTAATGTGGATTACTTCATGTGAGTGCATTTATTTTAAAAAACCTAGCTCTGGAAAGAGAGATTCAGTACTTCTCTCTTTCATTACGCTGTCTCTTCATTGCTGAGCAGTAAGAGGTATTTCCACTGGTGTTCAGTTCTCCCACTCACACTGTCATGGCTGCTGTTACAGAGTGATTAGAATCCAGAAAAGGAAAGCGAAACTGAATTGTGTGTGGCTTGTCCTTAGAAAGTTGTTTCTGGTAGCATTAAACTGATCTAATTTTTTTAAAATTTTCTTCAGGATTTCATTGTACTGCAGCATGGCAAAATGCTGAGGAATGACAAAGCCATAAGCAGAGTTAGGGAGGCAGTACTGTCTTCTTGACCTGACTCTGGCCTGTAGACTTATTTTTACAGCTGAGTACATTGAACCAGAACCTGTTTAGGGTCAAATTTTAGCTGCTTCACAGTAGATAACTAGTGTCTATGTTTGCACTCTTTGTCAAAGACGGCTTTCTGCCCTGACGTTCTTGCCCGTGGCGTCTCCGGTGTAGCTGGAGCTTTGCATTTGCACATGCTGGAGTCTCTTTGCTGGCCCATGCCCAGCGTGTGAGCATGTAGTCAGGGATTACTGGACACACTGTAGCTGGTATAACTGGAAAAAACTAAGACTGAGCACAATCCTTCAGTTGTATTACGTTCACGCATCTCCTGCTTAATTCAGTGCAAGTCGCAGATATTTTTAAGCTGGAGGAAGCAGGTCCAGAATTTGTAAATGTGTATACAATTTTATTTTAAATACGTAATGATGAGTAAGTGACGTTCTCTTCATTTCTTCATTTGAACAAAAGATCCACCTAAATTACCACAGCTGGAGCCGTGCCCTGATGACTGGCTGTACTACAAGAAGAAGTGTTACTATCATTCAGTAGACGTGGCAGATTGGAATTCCAGTCAGGAGTCCTGCTCTGACTACGGAGCTTCCCTTGCAGTGATTGACAGCCACGAAGAGCTGGTAAGGTGTCCAGCACCTTGAATTTGGTGTGATGTCTGCTGCCCTAATAGTTTCTGTAACTCCATCACTTGTTTCCTTGTATAGCTGGAAACCCAGCATACTGTGTGGCAGACGTGTTTGTTGCAAGTCAGTACAACCTACAGACTTTTTCAGTGCGATGTGGTCTGTTCACTAAAATCCGCTGTAGAAATTACCTTAGAGGGTATTTCAGAAATTTGAAAGGCAAACTATGTATAAATTAAAGTCTGAAAGAATACAAAAATGGAGTTGTGATGCCTAATTATTAATAAAGAAGGTGTGGTTGTTTTTTTTAAACTGGCAATTTATGTGTGCATTTCAAGTTAGGCATTTGTCTTGTCCTCTCCCCTCACACCCTCTTGACGTTCATTCCCTCTCCAGGGTACCCAAAAGTACAGTCAACAGCAATTCCCACACTAAATATAAGCTCTAAACTAATTTTGAGTTTACAGACCACTGATGCACATGTATGCGTTTTATCTTCTTGATACTCTTTCAAGACACAGTTCTTTTAAAGGGTGCTCTCTTTAGTGTAACAAATGGTTTAGTGGCCAACTGAGGAACAGAAATGTGGTGTTAGTTCTGTGCAAAATAGTCAATTTCTCCGTTTCCGCAAAAGGCGAAGACCGGCTGTGGTTACATGATGCTGGGACCCATGATACTGAAAGTAACTGGTTCGTGCAGTAGGTTCTACCTGTGTTTTTTGTTGTTTTCAAACCATTTTTCTTTTTACTATGTTCTTTAAATCTCTTGTAGTGTCCTACCAATTCAGGGTGTTCTGTATGGCTGAGAAAAAAACAAAAGAAAATAGCACTATAGCAAATGTGTTTTCAGAGACGACTATAGGATCATAAGGAAAGACTTGAGAAAGTCTTTATTTTACTCATACTGCAGGTGGTAAACTACGTGTGTGCCCTCGAATGTCCTGGAGTTTGGGGTTAGGTAGCCCCAGCTGACTTTACAGTCAGGAATACAAGGAACAGGAAAACAGAATGAACTCACGCACTTGCGATATGATTAGTGTCAAGAGTAAAAGTGTGAAAATTGGAAAGTTGGGGTTTTTTTTAATGTGTGACTTGAACTTGATAGAGACACAACATAACTGACATCCAAGGAATTATGGTGATGCAGCACAGTCAAGGCAACCTGTGCGGAGACAGGCACTGTGTCCCCGCTAAATACATGTCCATGTGCTGAAACGTCATCCTCCCAGTGATACAGTGAAACCATTGTACCAGTGTGTAATGTGATATGGTATGTCTAATGACATACGTGGATGTTTTTAATGACGGGGTGGGACAGGGTATAGGTGGATGGTCAGTAACACTCTGCATGACTACCAACTAAATAGCTGGGACCTCGTTGACTATTAGTAATGGATCTAGGGCTTCCTTTAGTATTTCATCTAATTAAATTTAGCAGTGAAACGTCAGTGACCTGTGAAAAAAAAAAGTCCACCATTGCACATTCTGTGACACAGTTTATATCTGTGTGGGTTTTATACGAAAAGCTATATAATCATAAAAAAATCTAATAGCCATATGTCATTTTATTCTGTGTTTTGTCTAGAACTTTATAATGTATCGAATACGCATAACAGACTTCTGGATTGGGCTGCGCAGGAAAGGAAACAAATTATTCTGGGTGAATGGAGAGTCATTCGACACAAACTTGTGAGTTTTCTTTCAAACACACTATGCGGGAGGAGAGTTGGTAGCTTTTTTGTCCAAGTAGAAAAGTTATTCTGTGTTACCTATTCCACTGTAGATAAACTGGCATATGTTACTAGATGAGGACTCTCATATGGCTGTAAAAATGCTAATACTATGCTAATAAAACTAGTTATGTCCCCAGAGAAGTGAGGAAGGGGCATCATTACCTGCTTTTTCATGTGGTTGCATGAAAAAGGTTATGTCTAGAGTAACTTGTTTCTGTACAATCCCACTATATGAGATGGATAACATTTGCCTTATTAGGAAGAATTACCGATGTTAGACATTATAAACTGTTTGAATTAGCTTGCCCTGTTGGTCTTTCGGGGTTCAACATTTAGCCAGTATGGACAGGGCCTCCTAAGACCAACTGAGGTGCTCAGGACCATGTTGCAAGGTCACTGGTCTGGGTGGTTGTGCCTCAGAAGGCATCGCTTTTGCCCACTCTGTATCCTGGAGATCGGCTTTCTTTGCAGCCGCATCCTGTGTATCCTGCAGAGACTCAGCAAAATCCATGGGAGGAGTTGGCAGGGCCCCACTCTGTACTGAAGGAGTACTGCTGCCATGGGCCCCGCTGGGATCCTCTCTCTCCTGCTCTGGAGAATTGTGCCTTTTGTGCTCACAACGCATTGTAGACTGTGAAGTACAAGTACACGTGGTACATCTCTGTGGGGAGCAAAGCAGCTTGCTGTAGGAGAAGGTGCATCAGAGCATCACCGTGTGTTTCACGTGCACGTGAACTTTGATCCTCCCAATGAGAAGTGGGGCTCATTATAAATCATTCTCTAGTTTGTTCTCTGCAGTCTTTAAGACCCATTTTTACAAAGAACAAGAAGTAGATCTTCTAATTTTCAGACCAAAGTTCTGCTCTAATTTTTATTTTTCTCTTGGCTTTTTAGATTTCGTGTCAATATAACAAATGACGGAGACTGTGTCCATATAGATTCATCCTTCATCTCTACCAGAAGGTGCTCCTCACTCAGGAACTGGCTTTGCACCATTGGTCAGTTTAATCCCAGGACAAGCTCTTAATAGGGAACAGCTGGCTGTGCAAATACAGAGACTTTCTCCATGAGAAGTTCGAGTTCAGAATACCGAAAGTCCTTGCTGTAGGAGGTCCACAGGGGCAAGAGGTGCTGAGGCGAGGATCGTATCCAAACTTCTCCAGGAGAAGCAATACAGGGAGTAATATCTCCATGAGAAAGAGGTAATTGGTTAAGAAGTGGCAGTACCGAGAGGAAACGATGATAGAACGGCTGGTGCAAAGGACAGAAGTTGCTTCTTGGTAATACGGTTTCATTGTTGAAACTGCTGAAGGACATGGCAATGGATACTTTTCCTGAGAACTCCTCACAATTGCAAAACATGATTTTTTAAGGTGGCTTTTTTGTTAGATGGGCATAAAGGTCTTCTTGAAAATGCAATTCAATAGTGAGCCCAATGATGTGTTTTTTCCTGTTTTCTGTGGAACTCAGTAATTCTTTGTCTGAGAACTTTCAGTTTGTCTTTGGGGTAAGTGGGTGAGATTTCATAAGTGTTTCGACTTCCCTCCCATACTTTCTCCATGTATATCTAGCACGGAAAGGGTTCTGGGGCAGCAGTGAGGTGCTGTGGTGTTATCTGTTTTCCTGCGCAGGGAGAAAAAAAGCTTTTATTGTCTCCAGCACAGCTATTTTATCAAGTGACTTGTACGGGCAAGGATAATTTAACAGTCCATGGGGTAGATGCATGAGAGCTAAATAGCATAGCACCCTGGATTAATCTGTTTAAATTCTTGGTACGATGCCCTGAAAATGGGCAGTGGGGGCATGGGAGGCTCACCTGGAATATCTGTCATTGGTTCCTGTCTGGTCACTCTTAGGTTCAGCAGATATTTGTACAGTAACTCCTTCCCAAGATACATGATTTACAAAAGGTGGTTACTGTCTTTAAAAATGTGTAACCAGAAGAAAGGCCTTTTAAGCTAGGAAAATGTTCTAGTCTGGAAACAATACCGAGTTAAGCTCAGAGAAGCTCACAGGGAAGATGAAGAGTCTGGCATATTGATCTTCAAAGAAATGGGAAGAAGAAATTGCAAATTGCTATCAATGCACTTGGTATTTATCCAGAAGAGGTATTCCTTTGGAGGGAAAGAAATAGGTGAGATGAGAAACTGGAACAGAGTATTCAGTATATCTTCATTCCCCATGGTAGTTCCCCAAGAAAGCACAAGAACAGAAGGGACACCACCTTGTAAGGACAGGGTTCAGATTGCCAGGGTGGGGACCTATTTCCCACCATGTGTCAAAAGTCCAGTTAAAAGGGTCAGCATGAAGTGCTAGGCAGGGTGAGAAGTCCGTTTTGCTGTCTCTGTAAATTGCCTTCTAAATATGCCAATAAATACTTCCAGTAGTTGCTCCCTGCGATGCTTTGGGTCTCAGTTTTCAGTTGAGCTTGCTCCTTTGCTTTAGCTTTGTGGTGGTCCAAGACTGCTTTGTTTAACTTCAGATGCCTGCTTCCTTATGCGTGTTTAGTTGCTGTCAGTAGGTGGGCACAGAACATTTTTCAACAGTGAAATTCACAAACTCTGTGTAGGCCCATGACGCAGTCTGTGAATTCATCATGACTCTGAAGCAGGTGACCCCTCCTCCCACACCCCAGCCCAGGGGCTCAGGACCCCATTTCAGCTCAACCGATCCGTTGATTTCCTGGCTTGACCTTGGGCCTTCCCTGATGATCTGGATGCTTGGCTGAGCCAAGCTACTGACTTGCATCTTCCCTGCTCGCATTAAAAGTCTCATATGGCAGCTAAATTACAGCTAACTGCTAACAGCTAATTGAAATAGCTTTAAGAAAACTAAAACCCATATGAACTTCCCCTTGTTTCAAGCTTTTTTTGTCAAGGAAAACTTGCACCAGTGTTGTAAGTTTCCCAGGCGAAGTTAGGCAAGGAACATAGCAACAGAGTCATACGAGAAGTGATTTTGTAATGCGTTCCAATGGGTGAATTGCTGAATGCAATTTCATTGTAAGCTTTCAGTCAGAGTAGCAGCCCACAAAAACAGAAGTTGCAAATAAGACTTGGATAAATGTAATTGCTCTATACATTTCCTGGATTATTTAACCACTGTGGTTAAAATTGAAATGGGTTGGATGGGTTCTTTATATCTTGCTCTTCTAGGTTATAAACTTGTGCAGTGAGCTCTTTGGCAGGCAGATCAGTTTTCACTGCATGATCTGCACAGAATCCAACATACTTGTCTGCGATCAATTAATGGAATAGTAATTAGATTTGTTATGACAATTCAATTACATGCATTTTCAAAAGAGGTTTCCCAATTCACCAAATAACATTTTCCAGCTCCCAAAGTATGAAATTCCCCTGTGCTTCCCTACCACACTTGGACATGCTGTGAACATTGTCAATTCCCAATGGATTCATGCTACCCCTAATTCTGTAACTGGTGGAAAAGTAAAGATTTTCATTCAAAAGAATTGACTGGTACAGGCAAATAAACCCACCTGGTGAGAAATAGTCAGTACTAGGAAGTTTTGCACAATGCTGAACTCCAGGGGAAGAGCAGAAGTTTGTGGGACCTTAATTTCCTGCCCTGCAAATCTGTGGGGTTTTCCGACAGCAAGTCTCAAAGACAGTCCCCGTTTCAGCACACTAGGTTGCAAGTTTCATAAGTCTGAAGGTTTCACTGAAAACCCTTGAACTGTTCTGGATGGAGCTGTGGCTGCCCTACTACCTTCTCATGCAAAAAAGAGTAAAAAATACACTTTTAAGAAATAATGCAGAGATTGAGTTTTAAAGCAAATATTATCTGGGTGATTTTTCTCCCCATTTGTGCATCACTGATTCAGATCAAAAGTGTATCTCAATCTTGTTTAAAATGCTGTCCTGTCTTAAAATTTAGGTACAGTTACTCAAAATAAGTGGGCAAAAATACCAAAATATGACAGAAGAAAGTTCTACAGAATGTTTTATTTAACCTGAATTTTTTCCCAGTTTTTCATCTCACTGAGGCCCTTCCTTTCCCCACCTCCCCCCCAGGATTTATCTTTTGCTCCTGCCAAAACCATTATACCAGGATCTTGCATCATGTTAAGGCCAGGTCTGCACTGGTATCGACACTGTTGTATTTCATCACGCCTGGCATAACTTTGTTGTGGGCGAGGCATGAGTACCCGCTTTTTCACCTCTCAAGTTGCAAACCACACACACAACTGTTTACACTGGCTTCGTGCTTGCTGTGGGAAATTTAATGCAGCAGAAAGGTACCGCGGCACAGACATGCACAGCCTGCCTGGGTGTGAAGTCTGCCAAAACACCACCCAGAAAATGCATCTGTGTCCCTTGCTGCTGCTTCTCCTCAGCCCTTACTGGGGAGAAGGAGGCAGGGAGAGACCAGGGTGCACAAGGCAGATGTGCAATATGGAGCTCTGTGCTGCAAAATCACTCCTGGCTTTCCGCCATGCCTGTCCCACCTGCAGAGCTGCTGGACTGGATGGTGCCTGTTGGTCCAGGACAGCTCTTGAACCCTTGGGTGCTCTACAGTATCTCCACAAGGCAGGAGATATCAGTGATGCAGCTGCCTCTAGGCAGGGGGGACTCATACTCCTCACGGCCATTCCCTGAGTCAGGCTGGCTGGAGTCCACTTCTCCTCTCCATCGTCCCCAGACAGGCTGGTCTCTGCTTCTGCACAGCCATTTCCAAACTAACCTCTTTAGCAATTGCTTTCAGTCACTTCTGCTTCCTTTTCCAGACTGCCAGGCTGCGGGGAGGGAAAAGAGGCTTAAGCACCAGTGATGATGAGGAGGAAGAGGTCAGAGGAACTGAACAGATCTTCACAGTCGACAGGGGAGGATTACAGGAAGGGTACCATGAAAGGCTTGATGAAGGACTTGCTGCTTCCGGTTGAGATGGAGAAAGGTTTGTACTTCAGGCATGGTGGATGTGCAAGGTGACCTTTAAGAAGTCTGGGCTGAACTTGCGACACAGCTGCCAAGGTAGCATCCCATGTATGCTCACCATTCACTGTGAAAAGGAAAGCGGTCATTAATTACATTTGGAAACCAGTGACCCTTAGTGGTCCCCCCAGCTGTCTATGGCTGCTCAGCCCAGTGTCGGGCAATTCACAGCCTGAGGTGCTGTGGGTTGGTGGATACTCTGTCTGCAGTGGCTGCCCTGGTTGAGTTGAAACCTCCCGAGTATTTGGCAATTAATCCTTAGGGGTAAACTTGAAGAAGAGAAGCTCTGCCCCTCCAGCTGGTCTTGGGCAGATCGGTGTGGGGAGTGTATTCCCTCTCCTGTCTCCGTACTGCGCTGCCCTGGCCATGAAGCGATATATATGGATCCTGACAGCGCCTTCATATGGTTCAGGTGCCCCTGCGCAGCTGAACAAGGTTGCACAGCATGCATGTGCCTGGCTGAAATCTGGATGCCGATCACCAGCTATGGCTTGCCCAGCACATGCTGCGTCCCTTGCTGTGGCCTTGCCTCCTTCCTCAGGAGATGAGATGATGTACTAATGCAGAAAGGGAAATTTGCTGTGTCTATCTTGAACAACTGAAGCAGAATAAATTCAGTCAGATGAAGTTTGCCCCCCTCCATGACTTGGGCTCCCCAAAGGACTTGGTCAGACCAAGGACGTCACACCCAGGGCAGGCCTCAGAGCGGAGGACAGAGGGAGGAAAGTGATTGCTCATTTGGTTCATCGTCTTTAACTCTTTTGTGCATGCTTTTCTGGATACCGCAGGAAATTAGCCAGTATTAGCAAAGGAAGGACATTACAGGGAAAGGTAGCAGTAGCTGTCTTTCTCAGCAAATTCTCTTTTGGTGTTTCCTAGCATTTATGGAATACCTATATCTAAGTGCTTTCTTCTAAGCTATTGGAGCCATTCACACTTTATTTGATTGAAACAGAAGGACAGCAACCCCTGAAACAATAGGGGACTTTATTCATTGTAGAATTACAGTTTTTATCTCTTTTAATTCCTTAATATGTAAATAATACTCATTCAAAATTATACAATCAAAAATAAGTTATCCAAGCTTGCAAATGATAGTTTAAGTGAGCTGAGCAAGGGATGGATCAGAATTCAACAGTTTGCCTTTTTAATCCCATATCCAAACTAAGAGAGCATGGAAGAAGATGAAGAAGAAGAAAAAGAGGAGGAAGAAGAAGTAACTGCTGGTTGCTGCAAGAATAACACAGCAGTATTAGAGCTTTCACTTTGTCTATTCAAAATTTCATTAATATATTTTCCTAGGAATTTTGCCTGAAGTACCACTGCTTCTAGTGGTATTTCACAACAGTTCTGAGTTTTTTTAATGCATCATAAAACCTTTAAAATCAAGGCTTTTTTAAACGTTTGTGTATAACATACCGCATTACTTTTTGGCAGAAGGCAGCTGATTATTAATTTCAACCCAGTGTCATGTCCTTGACATTATTGTCATTTATGATATACACTGTGCAATACATACAGACTGCTCTACTCAGACTTAGGAAGATCTTAAAATGTTTGAAATAAGGTTGTCACAGGCAGTCTTGCCTGAAGCTTTCTCCTGATAACTACAGAAGGAAATAGTTTTGTGTCTCTAGTTTCCTGAATAGATTGGGAATCTGCTCAAAGCATAGTCTCCACACCTGGGCTGTTGCTGCACTTACTAAAAATCAACAGGAGCTGGTAGAGAACTAAACAGAGAAAGGTCCATGCATTAACACTTCCATTGCCTCTGATTACTATGAAAAGAATGAATTTTACCTGAATGTCTTGCAGTACAGCATCGTACTTGGTCTTAGTCTCAGTAAGTATATGTGTGAGACAAAAATCAAGTTGCGGACAGTCTAATAAATAGTAGTAAAAAAACTTTCCAGTACTTTTGAGTGCATTCTTAAGAGATATAGTGGTCAGAAGCAATAATAAAAGTATTCCCCTATTCCCTTTCTAGGAAAACATACAATTCTTAAGGGAAATGGTGGCTAATTATGAGATGGCAGGGCCTCCACCCTCCTGAAGATACAGGACTAATTTCCCAGGCATACTAAGTTTGCATCTGCCACCTCACACAGATTGCTTAAAAGAAAAAAATGAAAAAAAAAAGACTATTTTAAATTATTCTGGGTGGCTGTTATTTTGCTTGTTCAGCTCTAGTCAGCTCTTCAGCTTTTGCTCAAAAGTTGAAAACTTAAAGTGATACAATGACTTATATCTGTGGAGATTTATATAAATAAGTTATGTACTTGTTTTGGATGTAAATCATACGAACTTATTCTCCGTAGTGAAGAGTTCAAAACCATGAAAAAAAATATTTAAAAAATCATTAAAAGAGAAGGTTGAGAAAGGATTTCCACAGATTGTCCAGTTCCTACTCTGCCCCAGTGCAGGAACAACAACCTATTATCTATTTCAGGGGGAAAAAAGCTGTTTCTTTTACCCTAAACCAGGGGATTTCCTTTAACTAGGAGTTATAGTGGAGCTTCAGGTCCTGGGACAGAGCAGGCTTAGATGCAGAAACTCAAGAAATCAAACAGGTCAGTCTTAGGTGGATGGGTAGTTTCTGCCCTTGGGAGACAGCTTGGAGCTAGACATCTCTTCCCTCCAAGCTTTGCCAGCATGCTGCTTGCTGTGCCCTACTGAAGTCCTATCACCTGACATGACCTTCATGGTCCATTTAGCCAAAGATCTGGAGATATGCACCGTGGTCTTTGACACCCTCCTCCATCTCTGCTACTATCGTCACTAATCATAGGATATGGCCATTGCACGATTGTCCGCACTACTGGCTCTCCATTTGCCCCACACTCCTGTCCCCCCATCAGGATTGGTTTAAACTGCTTAAGCTTATCCTCCAGTTACAGGGGTGCAGTTATATCCCAGTATCTCTACAATACTTTACTGTGTTGGTCTTGGTTAGGAAAAGCTTACTGCTAAGTCTTCTATGCTTCGTGAATTTGTAGCCAATACTCATCTCATAGAATCATGGAATCATAGAATCATAGAATGCTTTGGGTTGGAAGGGACCTTTAGAGGTCATCTAGTCCAACCCCCCTGCAGTGAGCAGGGACATCATCAACTAGATCAGGTTGCTCAGAGCCCTGTCCAACCTGACCTTGAATGTTTCCAGGGATGGGGCCTCCACTACCTCTCTGGGTAACCTGTTCCAGTGCTTCACCACCCTCACTGTAAAAAATTTCTTCCTTATATCTAGCCTAAATCTACCCTCCTTTAGTTTAAAACCATTAGTCCTTGTCCTGTCACAACAGGCCTTACTAAAAAGACTGTCCCCATCTTTCCTATAGGCCCCCTTTAAGTACTGAAAGGCTGCAATAAGGTCTCCCCGCAGCCTTCTCTTCTCCAGGCTGAACAGCCCCAACTCTCTCAGCCTGTCCTCGTAGGAGAGGTGCTCCAGCCCTCGGATCATTTTTGTGGCTCTCTTCTGGACCCGCTCCAACAGCTCCATGTCCTTCTTGTGCTGAGG